>QKWP01001588.1:4455-104544 GCA_003550325.1 Gigaspora rosea
GATAAAACTGAAAGAAAAATAATAGCCCAAAGATTTGGAGAAAACCCAACAATATTAGAATTATCCGAAGATAACACGATACCACATAGATTCCGGAACACGATATTTGAATTTGAAATTCACAAAAGTTCCACAAATAAACTAACGTACCTCAAACTCCGCCCATCTAAAGATCAAACACAGATCAACGGTACAACCAATAGAAAACAAACATGGGAATTCTTCCATAAGAATTATTCGAAATTACCCCTAATTTAGAAATTCCCAGCAACACAGAATCCGACCACACTGTGCAAAACTATAGCCAACTACCCAAAATTTGAAAAATTTGACTAGCAATAGTAAGTCAATTTAATTGACTTCATATCCAAGTATTCGGCTACAAATTTATTATTGATCAATTCAACCAATTCCCTAAATTTATTTGCTCCCAGAATATATAGCAACATAACCATTCTTCTCACCATACAACCCATCTTCCCACTATATCTGCTTAATTTTCTTAATTCCGCAAATGCACCGTAATGTTAAAATTATATAACAAAATGTTATTACTATTAAGAATTTAAATCAGTATACAGAAATAAATTAAATATAAAGGTTTTTTATAGAGTACCAATCATTTTGAAAACCGCAATAAAAAAAAAAAAAAATTAAAAAATGAAGTGTAATTATAACAGAATCTTTTAGGGTTTGCAATTTTTACTGTAGTTATAAACTCAATTGGTTATTTTAATTTCACTAATAAAAATTTAATCATAGTAAATTACTAGTATACCCTAAATAATATGCTACGAAGTAGTAACTTCAAAATCCAATCTTATACGAATAACAGATATTCGATTTAAAAAATAATACGCACCGGATTTATACTATTATCTGACAAATATCTGTTATCTGTTTATATCCGCAAAGATTCGTAAAGATTTTATTTTATATCTGTCACATGATTTTAAATTTATAAATCATTTTGTAATCAACTTTAAAAAAACTTATAATGATGTTTTACGTTATACGATCAATTATAGCGTATAAATAATATGCAAAATTACTAAAAAAAAAAAAAAAAAAAAGATGGAAAAATAATGAACAGCTACAAAAGTATCAAAACCTCGGCTATTCAGGATTCACTGGATGAAGTGCTTATTAGTAATTGATATACAAATCGAACTAGCTGATTGTAGGAAGTTTTTTTTCACAAAGATGTTTTATGAAGAGGATTTGTTATTTGTATTACTTGGGAATATGGCAAACATATTGAGCTGGATTACGAAATGGACAAAAATATACTTGGCAATTCTGGCAATTTTGACATCTAATGGACGATTGGTCAATGATGATGGCAACTTATTAACTCTGAAAAGGATCCAAATTACACTCTATTCAAAAGATGATGTTTTTGACAAATATCAAAATGTCATCGTTCCTGAAAAAAAAAAACAAAAAATTAAAATTAAATAAAAAAATTTACGAATTCAAATATATACTTTAAATATTTAATCAAATATATATTATAGATTTGCTTTTATTTGTTTGTAATAAAGATAATAATATATACTTGAATTTGTTTTGTAATAAATATGGTAAATACAAATAACACGAATTTTTCCTCGTAAAATTATTGTATTGCATTTGTCAGATAAAAAGGATATCCGTTATGCAGATAACAGATATAGTATCCTATCTGATCTCAGATAACAATTTCTTTTTGGGAGTCAACTCCGACTAGATAGGATTCAGATATCCAGATTTCATCACTACTACAAAGTTACGTTTACGCATATGTAAATACAAACTCATGTAAAATTAAATATATTTTAAATGAATATTGATAGATAATCAAGCTTACTTTTTTTTTTAACAAGGTCACATACCGCAATATACAATGTTCTTGATGTTTTCTTTTTATACGAGAATGTTTATAAATTATTTAGAAACACTAATCAACTTTAATTGTCTAAGATCAATGGTTATTATCGATAACATTGACTCTTATCATATTCCAAATTCTTTCATTATATCAATGAGTTTAATAAAATTGAGTTTAAAATAACTTGAATTTAGAAATGAATTTTCTCCAATACGACTTACATTAATTCTGTTCACTATCTCCTATGGATTACTTGGATTGATAATGGTATACATTTAATTTTATTATAAATAAAGGCTATGTTTGTTTATATTTTTAATATAATACGATTAATTTGATTACATTTAATGAACATTTCTAAATAAACTATGTTAACAAAAGAATAATATTGAGAAATAGTTGCAATGGATTAGTAATTCTTTCCCGAACTACAGATATCCACAATTTTTTGAATGGTTTTCCTACATTTTTATTCTTTAAATTTAAAAGATGCACAGCATAATAGGGATTTGAACCGTTTAGCTGTTTAAAAATTGTTACAGGCAGGGGCAATTAAATGTTGGTGGGTTGTATTCATCACAGCCTACAGGTGGTTGAGCTTCGTCCTCATACATTCGTACTTGTATGTATGTTAAGTTGAAATTAAATCCTTGTGGTATCGGCCCAGCTGTGTTAGTCGTATTAAATTGTTCACCAATATTAGTTGCGTTAATAAAACTTCTACTGTAGTTAGAATAGGGTATTTCGAACATTACTAAGCTAACAAAAATTGTAGTGTTTTGAAGACTGCGCGTTGCATTTCCAAAAGTATTGATAATAAGGTTTTGTCCAGCAATGGGTGGATCAGGTGTAATCTTTACATTAAGATCAGTTCTTAAAGTTTCATTTGTAATATAACATCGACTAAAATAAGCAGCGTCTCTTTTTTCAAGCGAAATTGCAAGAGAAACGGAAAGTACGATCAATAAAATGAATGCAAAAATAAATTTTTGTTTCATTATTTTTTTTGGATATAATATTTTACAAAGTTATTTTCTTTAAATATAATATTTAATAAGTTATTTTATTTTCTAATTAGCTTCAGTCATTGCACTTTTATAAGAAACTTCATCGAAATTTGTGCTATATGCTTTTGCAAATTTATTTTAAATCTTTAAATTAAAATAAAATAAAAATACGAATTTTAATTAATTTTGAAATGTCCAAATTGAATTTAATAATATATAAGTTATATACTTATTTATAAATAGATATACATGATAACATGATATTATCTCCTTATAATGTCACATAATGTACATTTTATATAAAGTGAGCATTTACCGAATATATCATTTCTGGTAGTGATGGTTGAAATAAAAGCGTACCATTATTAATGATCAAGAGAATTGTTGCTATATAAGCATGAGATAACAAACTTTTACACTTTATTCGGAAACAATTATATGCGTTATTTCGTAATCAAGGTTAATTTCTGATATATTATGGTCAATCTTCCTTCCGTAAATACGCGTTTATTGAGAAAAGGTATTTACAAAATGTGCATTTACGGAATATAATCTGCATATAAAGTTACATAATTATATTTAACTAATAAAATGCATGTGAAATGCACTTATAGAGGGTGTACTTATGGAGAGTTGGTAGATATAGTTTGCTTAACAACTAGTATGCTGATAGTCTGCAGCGAAGCCTCCCGATTGAGGTTGCTGTGTTGTGATAAATTTTGTCAATAAGTAATGGTTGCATAATTTATTGTTATTAATTATTAAAACATACGCATGCGGTTGGCTTACGGCTAATAATTAAAACGTGTCAGATAACAATAACGAGTCATTTGATAATTTGATATTTTTATTTTATAAAAATTTAAAGGATTTCATCACCCAAAGCACATCACTATTTCTAAATATGGATATAAATAAGCGACAATCTTCATATGAATGTAAATAAGCGAAATCTTCATATGACTCTAGTAGTAATATGGACTGGCCCCGGCTCAATAGCCGGGCCGACGGGCAGATCGACCCTTAATCTGCACCTCTATGGGTTAGGCCAGTCGATTAAAGAAGTATTCTCTTATAAAGTATATTTCAGGCCAAGAAATGACTAAAAATCAACTAGTAATTTACAACAATGTAATAATTTATCAATTAGCTAATTTAGATGATTAATTGGCAACCAGTAAATATAAGGAACGAAAATGTTCTGGTATGTTCAAATTGCATAGAAATTAATCAAAATAAAATATTAACGTTCTGTAATTTCTCAAAGACAAAATGAATGAAAACTAAATTAATTAATATCACTAGAATTTTGGCAAGAAATGACCTGATTGTCTTCTGCACATTTAATATCAATATGAAGACTATCTCTGATCAGAAAAATCATTCTAACAAAAAAGGACTGCCCGGTCGATCTGCACAGATTTTTTTGGATCGGCCTCGGCCTATAATTTCTCAAATCGGCCGTATCATTAATTCAAATCATAAAATTAACAATTCTCTTAAAATTGTGAATCGCTTATTTGCCAAATTTGTTTCTATTGTTTAATTACATAATATATTTACAACCTAATTTAAGCAAAAAAATGGCTTAAAAGGTCAATTAAATATTTCACGGATTTGAAAGAGTTTTATATAATCTCTCTCAATATCAGATATGTTATTGTTCTTGCAAGTGCAAGTGCAATAGCAACAACAATAACAATTACTTCGCAGTAACTAAAAAGAAAAGCAGAAGAGATAGCCAAATACTAAGGTGTTTCGGGAGAAATTATTTTCAAATCCGAAATATTTCGCCCAGAGGAATTTTAATTTCGCCCTATAAGTCCGAAACCCTCCGAAATTAGTTTCGTCCAATTTGATCTGCAAATGACTGTTTCGCCCGAAACACTATGGTTGATTTATAGAACTTTCCTATGTTTAAAAAATTTTGGCTAAAATTTTGTCGGCCAGATTATCTGATAATCACCATGTTTCTCAGCGATACTTTCACGTTGATGTGGAGTCAACAGATCGAAAAGATTCCAATGCACCTTATGAAACAATCGACTAATTTAAGTCCAATTCCGGATAATCAAAGGAAGTATGTAATTATGATCTGAATGACTTTCCACAAGCAGTAATTATTAACTTAATAAAAGGTATGAAAAGGAAGAGAAATGCAACCGGGTTTCTATATCAGCAATTGGAAGTCAGTATATACTTTTGGTTGTGCAAAAAATGATCAAAAATGTTAAGACTAGTATATCCAATAATCAAATTATGATCAAGATCGTCATTACAATCAAATTCATCAACTATTGTGATGGATTGCTTAACTACCAATTTTACAAATATAATCCTTCACAGTTTAATCAGGTATGTTTTCTCCTATTAGTAGAATTCACAATTCATCAAATACTGGGTGTTATTATGTCAAGTAAAATTTCATACTAAAATTTTTTTTACAGTAAATTATAAGGAATATGGGAGTATTGTGGCCAAGTGATATATCTTGTGATCTAGTGATCAGAATTGGATGAATTTAATACTATTTGATTCGTCTCATCAAGATGAATTGAATGGTATAAAATTCATTCAAATTCGATCACTAGATCACAAGATATCATTATTTATGCAAAATGTTAGTTTTTGCATATGTTTGAATTTATTACCGGTATTAAATAAATACACTGGCCTGTTTTGGATGGTGACCCTAGGTAGAGTTGAAGTTGAATCAAATCTCAATGATTACCAATTTTCACCATTCACCATTCACCAATCAGCATTGGTGTGGTATTGGTGATACTGGTGGTACTGGTGATACTGGTAGCACTGGTGATACTGGTGGCACTGGTGATACTGGTGATACTGGTGATACTGATGGTGTTGGTAATACTGGTGGTGTCAGTGATACTGGTAATACTTGCTATCATGTGGTTCAGTCTCGATCATCATTAAACAAACCACAGGAAAAATCAGGACGTAGTCATGCTTGCATAATAATAATGGAGTGTACCAGGAACATGAGTGGATGGTTTTATTGGAGAATAAATCGAAAGCAAAATCTTAAAACCGATTGGAGGACAAAATCTTAAAGCTATTTGAGTTATGCGTTGATACTCATCTTTCCAAAGACATATCTTTACCAGTTTCAATGTGACACAAATTCTATTTTTGAATAAAAAAAAAGTATGGGTACCAGTATGATCACATGAAATGTAGAGGGATGGTTCTGTTTAACTTTTTGGTGCCCTATATTCTTTCTTGTTTTAGAAGGTATTATAGTTATCTCTTTTTTTTCTGTTTATGATATAGTTCAATTTTTTCTGTGTCATTTCACATTTAGATCGATTTCGAATTGATCTACGTAAGTCATTCTTAAATTTTGAAATGACGTACGTACATTATTTCTCAATCAGTAAAAAATTAAAAAAGATAAAATTATATGTCCAAAGTGTAATTATACAACCATTAATAATATTATAATGTTCTTTTTTAAAATTTACATAACATTTATATAAAGAAATAAAAAAATAAAAATATAAATTTGCGTAAATTACGGTTAGGGGCTTCCAGAAATTACGTAATATTTTGTTACTAATAAATTTCAAAATTTTATCACACCCACCCACACCTAATACTCTATTAGCCAATCAAATTTTATATTTTTTAAATTTATTTATATGTTTTAATTTATAAAATTGATAATAACTATTGTTCTACTGAAACAATTTAGATGATTTAACTACCAAAATGTTAGTCTCACTGTGACGATCCTAACAAGCCCAAAATTGCTAGAATCTAATCACAGGGTCCCAAGATCATTCAACTTTTGTGTAATTTTAATAGTGATTTTTTAGAATCACTAAGTAAATTTCTTTAATATTGAATAACTTTTGATCCACTGGCCCGTTTTGGATGATTTTACTACCAAAATGCTCATCTTAGTGAGACGATTCTAAAAAGCCCCAAATCGCTAAATTCTAATTACAGGATTCCAAGATCAATTAAGATTTGTATTATTAGACAAACAATACAAATCGTTATCGATCTTGGAATCCTGTAATTAGAATTTAGCGATTTTGGGCTTGTTAGAATCGTCTCACTGAGACGAGCATTTTGGTAGTTAAATAATCCAAAACGGGCTAGTGGATCAAAAGTTATTCAATATTAAAGAAATTTACTTAGTAATTCTAAAAAACCACAATTAAAATTACATAAAAGTTGAACGATCTTGGGATCCTGTGATTAGATTTTAGCGATTTTGGGCTTGTTAGAATCGTCTCAGTGAGACGAACATTTTGGTAGTTAAATCATCTATATTGGTTCAGTTGAACAATAGTTATTACTAATTTTATAATTTTATACTTTTGGCCAGAATTATAAAAATTTGACTAGAATTATAATTTTAACCTGATATTTTCGGGACCCCACCCACCAAAAAATCATGTAATTTCTGGAAGCCCTCTTATATTAAAAAAACTGCTTTATAAATTTAAATAAAAAAAATCATATAATCAAAAAAAGGCACAACAGTAAAAAATTCACAAAATTTACCACACACACACCTTGTACATAGTAAATTCTTTTGAGCCTGCCACTCCTCTTTTTCTTGCAAAGTGTAATGTCAGTTTTTACTTGAATTAACACCCAAATTGACAATTTCAATAATTTCCTGGGCTAATGTGTGCTTAAAACACTCTATTATGAATGACATCATCACCTACTATTTGCAAGATAAAACAATACAGCAAAACTCTTTTTAATTACATGCTATTATTTTATTATCAGTACAGCAGTTTGCAAAAAGGTGTAACTGGTGATTTCATGATAATGATAGCAGAAAAATTTCTGAGATTTTAATTCACTATTGATCATACTTAATTTTCAATCAATAGCAGAGGTCACACCTTTTTGCAAACTATCATAATTGAATTATAAATTGACCTAAGATATTGTGAAAATATAAGAATAACGTAATAATTCAAAATCAATCTAAATTGTGAAATAACACTAAATAATGCATGTTACTGTGTAAATATTTTTGATTATTGGGCATTACCACTTTTTATTATGTCGTTTATGCTGATTTTTTTTTAAAAATCATATTTTCAATAGGAGTAATGATTTTTGTTTGTTCATTTTTGAAAAAATTGTGATTTTCAATTTCTAATATGTTTTATTGTCACTTCCCTATAAAAAAGTAGTACATGTTGGTGTCGGAAATGCTCGAAATGGCAAAGATCTTGTGGCATGTACAGGAATGTGCTTTACGGAATAGCACGATAAAAATGGCACAGACATTGCAGCAAAGGGTGGCACGTAATATCAAGTCATATGAAATAACATGTTCAAATAACACGTATCTGTATATTACACACAGTGTTTAAAATTGGCATGCACACGATGCACATGTGCACATATATATTTTTATGTGCATAAAATTTTAATAAGTTAAGTGCACAAATGTGCACCTAAATTTTTATAAAAATAATGCACAAAAAGTTATGCGCAACAAAACATTTTAAATTTTTATGCACAAAAAATTTTATACATGAGAGAACTTTAAATTTCAATGCACAAAATATATTAATAATATATATTAATGATATTAGTTATAATGATAATAATTTGTAATTTGCAAATCTACTACTTTTTTAATTTAAGCAATTACTATTGCTATTACTATAAATAATACAGTAATATATGAATAATCGATAGTAAATATTTGTAAGTAGACAGAAATGGATTAGGGTAGCTGTGCGGTGCAGTCATGCTAAAACCAGGAACATGCTAAGTATGATATTACAGATCATTTTTATTTAAATTATTGGAGTTGATGCTGAATTGAGTATTTTTACAAAGCAAATCAGCTAATATTTTTGCACCTTTATCAGAAATCATATTGCTACTAATATTCAAAGAGGTAATTATAGTATTTTTACAAAGTGCACTTGAAATAGATTTTACTTCTTCAATATTAATATAATTAAAGAGTGAATTCACATTTTACGGCAGCAAATATTATGAGGACATGTGTGATAAAAATATATGTGCATAAAAAAAATTTTTTATATGCAAACATGTGCAACAAGTTGGTTGTTTGTGCACTCAAAACCTTTTCAATTCTTGCACACTATGCATATAGTTTTAGATCTAAATTTTAAATACTGATTACACATATGGGGTGAGTCAGTAGAAAAGGGACAAATCATTTTTAGTAAAATTTTTTTAATTTTTAAACTAAAATATTTTAACAACTATTTAATAAATTTGCTAAAAAATATTTTATTTTAATCTTGAAATTATATAGAATTAAGATAAAAAAAAAATTTATTAAATTATTAAGATAGTTGTTAAGATATTTAAGCTTAAAGTTAAGAAAACTTTTACTTAGAAAAAATTTGTCCCTTTTCTACTGACTCACTCCCATATATTGGCTTGTAATACATGTTGGCTCATTTCATGGAGAGCAAAAGATTAGTAAAAGATTTTTTTTAAAAAAGAGCAATATCTCATGATTTCACTAATGAAGCTTGCCTGTGTATCTTAACAAAAAAAAATTTCTTACAAAATTTTGCTTCATATGCAGCTAGCTTAATCATTTTATATTGATTATTTATTAAATTTATGTTTTAATAGTTAATCTACATCATTATCACAGTGGCACATAAATTTACGTTCATTACCTGTGTCAAATCCTGTGCTGATTCAACTAGTAAACTGCTGCAAACCTGAGCCATCCCTATAACAAATTGCAGCATGGAATGATACTGCAATACACAAGGAAGTTTGGATAAAACCACATAAACCTGCATGTAAATTTATATGAGACAATGTATGGGAAAGCACATTTACAGCACATAATAAGGCACAGATTCTGTGCAATAGTGCATGTACTAACATGCAATTTTATGTGTTTTCTTGTGCATTATCTCATGCATATTTACATGCAGGTAGGTATATATAATAGCATATATCCATACATATATATATAATAACGTATATCGTTATATATACATTATTTTATTAACTAAATTTTATAATTTTATTAACTAAATTTTATAAGTTTTATTAACTAAATTTTGTATTTTATTAACTAATTTTAATTATTTTATTAATTAAATTTTATAATACAAATTTTTTAATTTAATAATTTACATGTCAAATAAGAAAATAATTCTAATTACTAAAACTACCAACTTTAAAAATAACCCAGCAACTAATAATATTGAAAAAACAAAGTAATAGTACCAAAATGAAAGGTTTAAAAAAATTCGAAATGACTGCTCTAGAAATAACTCAAATAGGAACAACTCTGATTGTGGAAACTCCAATAGCGGTAAAAAAATAATAATAAAAAAAAAATAAAGCAGCAATACCACCAAAAATGATGAAAAAGCATACACCAAAAATGATAGTGATTCCAAAAGAGCAACTTACAAGGCAAAAACTCTAAAAGATTGTTTAAAATCAATGACAATAACTAAAAAAATTATATAAAAATTAATGAGTTGTAAAAAAAAATTATAAAAAATAAAAGAAAATAATAAAATTATAAGAGTAAACAAAAAAAAAGCAAATATTTATTTGCTTACAAATCAAATGTAATAGTGCACATCAATGCATGGAAATTATTATTGTTAAGTGCAAAAAAAACAAAAAAAAAACAACAAAACAAAAGAAATAATTTTGATCATTAAGAATCTTAATGATTGTGCATGTCAGAGCACGAAAATTATGATTATGATCATTAAAAACCTTAGCAATTGTGCATGTCAGTGCACAAAAATTATGATCGTTAAGATTTTTAACAATTGTGCACATCAGTGCATGAAAATTATAATCATTTTGAATCTTAATGACTATGCAGTTAGTGCATGAAAATTATATGATCATTAAGGTTAATACACATTAATATATGGATATAATACTATGCACGATAGTGCACAGATTTCAATTTCTCATGTGATAATGTGTATTAAATTTTTGGATGATCAGTTTCCGTAAAATTTCTGTACAGGGATTATGAAACCCATGCTTATCATATAATTTCATATTTATATATGCATTTTTATATATCGAGTTTTTATAAGGCATTTACAGTCCGATTGGCATGGGCACACAGTCCTGCACAGTCCACTGAATCTGAACCAACTCAGGCTATACCTGTACAAATACGGACCTTGACTCGTGCCAAAATTACCCTTGCATATCTGATTCTATCCCGTGCCTATATAGTACATTTTTCTTATCAATTAAACCGTCCAGCAGGCAAATTTGCCTGCTAGAATTTTTTTCATGTTTTTTTAAAATTACCAAAAATTTTATTAAGGATATGTCCCTCTATTACTAAGCTAAAATAAAACTTTAACATATTGTTAATTGATATCTATTGTTATCCTATATCCACTTCTTCAAAGATATTAGGTAACTAGAGTGATCTTAGACAGTGAACACTTTGTGTAACTTCAAAACTTTGTTACTGTGGTATATCTAAGTCAGTATGGCGTTTTTAAGAAAACTTAACAAAGAAGATTTAAGGCAATTTGCAATTACGAAAGAGGCTACAATTAAAAGTATATGAGAATACTAATAACTGTTTGATTTGTGTAGTTAATAGTTGTTTTTATTATTGAAAGAGTATGAAGACTCGATGTTGAACTTGAGGTCCACATCGGCCGCTTTTATACTTTTTGAAATTTTACAAATGTAACGGTCAATATCTTTTACATGTGTAATATATACTATAACTATTATTAATAAAATATATAGTATAACTAGTATAAATATAATATATGTAATAAATAATATATATGTAATAAATAAAATATCTAGAATATAAGCTATAAATATGACATCTTTTAGATATGTCAGATCTACGATTTTTGTCCGCAGCAATCGCCTAGCCAATCAGATCGTTGGTCTATTAATAAGTATAGGAGTAAATATTTGACAACTCCTATCTTGGCAACCAGAGGTCGTACAGGGACGTACTATAGCTTATTCGAACCGTCTCATCGCGCTGAGTCGAATGGTTGTTGTTTCATCGAATTTGAATCACTGGTTCAAACGTTATGTCCGTTTTTGTGATATTTTACAGGTTAACACTATTAAAATTTTAATTATAAAATAATAAAATCTTTTATAATAAAAGTTGTTTATCATAACTTAATCTATAATTTGTATCAAAATTATTGAGAACATATTCTTAGAATTTTAAAAAGTTTGTCAATGGTCAAAAATAAAATCTCTAAAAATCAAAGATTTTTAAAAATTTCAAATTTTTTTAACTTATAGTCAATTTAAATTTTTTTTGTAAAAATATAAAAATTAAACTATAAAAATATAATCTATATTCATAGTTATTATTTAAAAAAAAATTTAAAATAACTTGATTTTTAATAAAAATAAATCAGAACCAATTTTTAAAAATTCATTAAAAATTTTAGCAGGAAAGTTTGCCTGCTAAAACAGATGGTTTAAGGAATAGGGCTTGTCATTTATTGTCATAGCTGAAGCTAGAAATAGCTGAAGCTAAAAATTTTAAATATTTTAATATGAAATTTACAAAAAATTTTAAAATGCATTTTGTACGATTTTTTTATAGTTAGATTAGAATTTAGGGTTAGGGTTTATAATAAAAGAGTATAGTTAGATTTTAGCAGGGCTTATAGTTTTAAATCGAGATTTTTAATTTCCAGCTTCAGCCATTTTCAGCTTCAGTCGCGATATTTATTAATAAAGCAAGGACGTTTTTTTCAAATATTGGTCTTTATGCATTCCCATTTTTGAGAATTCATTTGAGTTAACATAAAGTAAACAGAACCCGAATAATCTATATAAGGTTATATTTGAAGATCATATAAAAAATTTTTTCATTAGCAGTTTTAAATTAAAGCTATTAGCAAAATTTTAAATACTAGATAAGATTTTTTACCAAAATTAGCTATTATTTAAATATAACATAATTTAAAAAGGGAAAATAAATTTGTCGCACCCCTGCTTCGACCAAGCAAATCGCACGATTTTATAGTCAAAAAATTTTATTTTTTAAAAATTTAAAATTTTACTTAATAAAGTGTAAAATATATATAAAATAGCATGTCATATAATGTAAAATTTTATTATAAACAACCTTTTCTAAGTCATAAAGATAGGTTGTCTTAGTAAAAAAAAATAGTTTATAAGAAAAATCAAAAATTTTCAAAGTTAGCACATATGAAGCTTTTTTTTACTAAAACTATCTACTGTTTTCACTTAGAAAAACTTGTTTAGCATAAAATTTTACATGTAATACTTAAAAGTGAATATAGATTATATTAGTAAAAAAAAGTTTTATATGTGCTAACGATTAAAATTTTTGATTTTCCTTATAAACCATTATTTTTTAAAAGACAATCTAACTTTATGACTTAGAAAAAGTTGTTCAGAATACAAATTTACATTATATGCTTTGATATCGCTTATTTATTTTTTACATTTTACAAGTAAAATTTTTAATTTTTAAAACTTAAAATTTTTTGCCTACAAAATCGTAGAATTTGATTGGTCAGAATCAGGGAGTGCGACAAATTTCTATTCCAATTTAAAAAAAATAAAATTTATTAAATTTTTTATTATTGTATTTTTAATTTAATATAGCCAAAATAAAATTTAAAAATTGTTTTTATTTGTTTTAATATATAAAATATTTATTAAATTTTAATAATTATTCAGATTTATTCATTTAAGATTTAAGCTAATAACTATAGATTTAGTTCAGATATTATTTTAAATTGGATATATAGCTATATCTTTATTTTATATAATATTCAAAATAACCTATAACGAATGTTTATTTTTAGCTATAGACATTTACAAAATCCTATATACTATATATCTTTCATTAAATGTTAGATTTGTTATTAAACAATAGGTTAAAACACTGATTATACATATGAAATCAGTTTGGTCAAATGTAAATAAATATTCGTCTAAAAAAAAATTAAAACGTCTATATAAAAAAAATATGAACCAATTTCATATATATTAAAAAAATTCAATCTAAAGAAAAAAACAAAAAAAATCAGCTATTCAATTTATTTACTAAAATAAAATTTAAAAAGTACTGATTTTGCACAATTCGTTGGGGAATTGATAGCTGAATTATGAATAATAATTGGCAGTTAAATCATAGAATGACAATTGACAGCCAAATTATGAATGATAATTGACAGTCAAATTATAAAATGACAATCGATAGTCAAATTATAATGATAATCGATAGTCAAATTATGAGAATCGACAGTCAAATTATAAAAATAACAGTCGACAATTAAATTATGAATAATAATCGATAGTCAAACTATGAATAATAAACAACAATAAAATACCAGGAAAGTTTACTGTAAATGAAAATAGGATGCCGCAGTTGGCTATACTTTCTATATATGTAATTCAGATTTGAAGATTTAATTAGGCATAGCAGGCATTAAATCCGGTTAGTCAATAATTGACACATCAACCCCGCATATATTATCTACTTTGAACGAATTGTTGGCCACAAAAATGAATTGTATAGAGAAACCAAATACATATTCAGAAGTTACACTTTTCGTTCTATATCAAACATGCTGTCGAAATGAAACCTACCCGAAACTAGTTTTAGAAAGGTTCTAATCCGAAATTAGTTTCAAATTTTTTAAAAAAATCGAATCTCTGAAACCCGAAACCCTGAACTATAATCCGAAACCCAAACCAATAATCTGAAACTCAAAAATATAATATTGAAGCCTTTAAAATTTATTGTAAAGTTGATGTATTTTTAATGAACCCAAAATGTAAATTATTTTTGAATAAATTATAACATTATATAGATCATTTTTTAATTATGTTTTTTTTACTACCTCAGTTGTTCGGGATTTTTTAAAGCTAGTTAACTTTATTTTTAATATCATACTGTTATTACAACTGATTTCAAAACTCTAGGGTGATAGAAAAAATTCCAATAATAAATCGATAAGTATTTGATGACTTTTGATACCAACAATTGATTTAATTTGTAACTTATTATTCTATCATTAGTAGATATAGACGTACTAATTACTTATTATTACTTGATATTGTATTCGTAGTAAGTAAAAAAACTGATGCTTGCAAAAGCAACCTTGATTATCAGAATATAAACTCCGAAATTATACCTTTCATGTTATACTTTGTGAATTATAACAACAATAAGGACTGCATGCATGCAATAAATTGTTGGATGCATTTCGGTCCAAATATTGCTGGATATCCAAATTTTATTGTATTCTTTAAGGAGATATATAACATATATCAATGCAATTAATGTATATTGAAGAGATACATAGCATACATTAGTGCATTTGAAAGAGATATATAATACATATATATTAATGCAATAAATGGAAGTTTGGATAGTTTTTGGTGTCCAGATAAGGTTTCAGGTTCGAATGAAGTTTCAGGTGTCAGATGAGGTTTCGAGTTTTGGATAAGGTTTCAAAAGTTATAATCCAAAGCCTGAAACTTTCAGATTTGGCACAAAAGGGTTTCGGCACCAACTTTTGAGAGAATAAACAAATAAATTATTAATGTTTTGGCAGTTTCAGGGTTTAAGTTGAGGTTTCAGAGTTTCAGTTAAGGTTTTGGGTTTCGATCAAGGTTTCGGATTTCAGTTGAGGTTTTGAGTTTTGGATAAGGTTTCAGAAGCTATAATCTAAAACCTGAAACTTTCAGAATCGCTAAAAAAGGTTTCAGTGCCATCTCTGTTCTATATACTTTCAAAATAATCACTAATAATTATGCGGGTTAGCTGTATAACGTTGTTTTTAATATAGTTATTACTTTTACTATATAAGAATCTCTAAGACAACCCTATAAGAAAAATGTACCATAAAGGTACAGGTTGGCATTGGTTTTGGTGGCACGAATTAAACTTGGATTTATTTATTGTTATAATGATTTAGTTTATACATCTAATAGATCATTGTTTAAAATTTAAGATATCGATGTTTTTTTTTAATCTAATTGAATTATATGCATGGCAATACTATTAACCAAAGTAATAGATTATTATAATTATTAAAATTATTAAAATTTAAAAAATGTATCTTTTTTTAATTAATATTATATTTTCTAAAATATTTTACATTTGGTTCATTTTAGTGTAAGTTTATTAGCCAATTGGATAAATGATCTACAAAAAATAATCAATTGGAATGAAAGCCCACTATCTGGTGACCAATCATAGTGGGCTTTCTTCCGATTGGTTAATTTTGTAGAGCATTCTATGATTTTACAAGATCTGATTGGCTTATAGATTATATTAAAAAGTGAACCCAAAGGAAAATATTGTATTTCGTGATTTATTAATTGAATAAAATATACGTTTGTTTAAATTTTAGTAATTAAATAATTTATTATAATACTTGGATCTGAAAGTTATCATTAAATAGTTAAAAAAATTTATTTAATAAAAGTTACAATTTCGAATATTTAAATATTTATACAATTATTTCTTTTAAAACTTGGACAAACATTTTATTGTAATATAAAAAAAACAAAATATATTTATTTAAAAATTTGTATAACTATATTTTATATTTTAAATATAATACTTAATAAACTAATTGAATATAATAAGTGTTATTTAATATTTTAACAATCTAAAATTATTCGTAATTTGTTTATTGTTTTGTATTATTAAAATATATAAATAACTCCAATGCCTTTTCTGAAATAGTTAATAATCCTATATTTTCATTAAGATGTAAAAAATTTCCAACTCCTAAATAATAAAAAATAGCAGATGAAGGCAAATGTGAAATAATAGAATAACTTGAGCTAGAAAAGCATGAAAATATATTATGCTAAAGAGAAAAAATACTTTGGATGAAATATAAGATAAATCATCAATTGAATAATGATTAAAAATAAATAAATGATAATTGCTATTCTTATAGTGCAAGTATATATATGATACAAATTTTTTTTATAATATGCAATTACAAATTCTCCTTGTTTTATTATATGTATTTTATTAATATTTGCAATAGTAATATTTGGAATATCTAATAAAATAAAGTATTAAAACAATTAATGAATTATATAATTTATCTAAAATAAATATTGAATCATTAATTCTAAACTTTTTAATACTATTAATTTTACTTACTAAGTGATTGCTGATTATTAGAATCTAATAAAGGGTACTGCTATTTACACCATGGTTTTTGCTATTTGCACTATGGATTTCATGTAATATTAAATCATCAATCAACCTTTTCTATTTGCACCATGGTATTGTTACATGAAAATTGAAAAATCTTATTTTGCACCCCTACATATTGTTAATTTACAAAAAAGGTGAGTTTTTATTGGTCAACATGAAATAGTCCAAGATTGCACAAAATTGCAAAAATCTGGCCCGCATTATGTTAAGGCCTTAAAAAATTAGGGTAAGAGTTGGCCCGCATTATAAAATTAGGGTTAGGGTTGGCCCGCATTATAAAATTAGGTTAGCAGGCCTACTAGATTAGGTTACCAAAATAAGACTTGTATAATGTTATACACATTAACAGCGCGAATAACTGTTAATCTACAAAAAAAGGCGAGTTTTTATTGGTGCAACATGAAAATAGCCCAAGGTTATACAAAATTGCAAAAATTTGGCCCACAGTATGTTAAGGCCTTAAAAAATTAGAGTAAGGATTGGACGAATTATGAAATTAGAGTTAGGGTTGGTCCGCATTATAAAATTAGGTTAGCAGGCCTACTAGATTGGATTACCAAAATAAGACTTATATAACATTATACAACATTAATGGCGCGAATAACTGTTAATCTACAAAAAAAGACATTTTTATTGGTGCAACATGAAAATAGCCCAAGGTTACACAAAATTGTAAAATCTGGCCTGCATTATGTTAAGGCCTTAAAAAATTAGGATAAGGGTTGGCCCGAATTATAAAATTAGGGTTAGGGCTGGCCCGCATTATAAAATTAGGTTAGCAGGCCTGCTAAATTACCAAAACAAGATTTGTGTAATGTTACATGACATTAACGGCGCGAATAACTGTTAATCTACAAAAAAAGTTGAGGTTTTATTAGTGCAACATATATTACCATGGTGCAAATAGAAAAGGTTAATTGATGATCTAATGTTACACAAAATCCATGGTGCAAATAGCAAAAACATGGTGTAAATAGCAGTACCCCTAATAAATTATCTAGTCTAGATCGAAGTTTTCATCAATTTTGATGTGGAATACCTGGACGTGAAGTTACATTTGATAAAAGATATGAAACCAAACTTTGAGCATAATTTGTATTTAATTTACTCGACATTCCATTTTTTGACTTGTATAAGCTTCATACTGTTGTCGCATTTTTATTAATGTTAATATAGTTACTTTTTCATGATTGATATTATCTATTTTATAAATAATTTATTATCTAATATGTCAGACATAATTGGTATTGCTAAATTTAATGCTGATTGTGAAATAAATGAAACGTTTGATTGTCCTTCTTCATAATCTAAATAAGAATTATCAGGCAATTCCCAATTGTCTTTATTAATTTCAGTTGTAACTATTAAAATAAAAAGATTTTCAATATTAGTAACATCATCTAAACTTTCTTGATTGGAATTAATACTATTTAATATTTCATCACTATTATTTTCATCTTCATCATTAGATATCAATGGATTGTATATTGAAGAGAAACAAATATCATATCCAATAAATCTTTAGTTAAAACTTTTGCATGTTTATATGCTTAATGAATTATAGCTTTAATTTCCTCATTAGTAGGCCATTGTTGCAAATTATTAATATGTTTATAAGTATTATCATCTTGATAATGAGAAAAATAACCTATAAAAACAAATTATTAATAAAATATAATATATATAATATATAATATTTAATATAAATAAATTATATACTCGTTGCAGAAGTTTTTTCTTGAAAAACTGAAATTGATTCAGAAGTATATGCTTTGTATAGGTATGATATTTTAGGAACCAAAGCAATAAGATCATTAAATAAAAATTCTGATAATAATTGATGTGCTAATCCAAAAAAATGTTCACAGCCTTCAGAACCATACATCCATGGAACAAATAGATATTTTGAATAAAAATCACGATATGCAATAACAAGCAATATCTAAAAAATAAATTAATATAAATTGATATTAAATTTTAAATTAAAAAATTAAATTATTTAATTATAAAAATTAAATTTATAATTCTAGTCAAAGTTAGTAATAGAATGCAATAAAGCTCAATACTAGTTTTATTAGCTCTATTTATATAACTATTAAGCTTTATTGTTTCTTTGCAAACTATGATTCTAGTATAAATTATATTAATTATAAGACATATTATTATATTAACTGAACTTAATAATTAATATAGTTAAATGATTAAATAATTAAATAGTAACAATTTTATTAAAAAGCTTACCATTGATTTTTATAAGACTTGTTAAAATATTAAATGTTTTGCTTGCTAAAAAATTTTTTTGTAGACTCATAAAACCAAAACTTGTATCTGTACAAACTTGTATATAATATTTCCAATTATGTAAAAAAAAATAACCAAGCATAACCATATAACATCGATTTAATGGTTTTATTTCTTGATTTTGAAATGCATCTATAAGCTTACATATAGTATTAATTAAAAGTTATTATTAAATTTTTAAATTTTAAATTTATAAATTAAAAATATATATAATTACCAAATATATAAAGATAAATAAAAGACCTATTTTATTTTTATTAACAGAAAAATTTTGATCAGAAACTTGCTTAAGTAATGAAGAACAAAATAGTCGATATGCTGCTCATCATCTTGGTGATCAACATTTTTAACATCTCGTTTGTATAATATGTTATCAGTATCAGAATTTTGACTTAATTCTACTATATGATTATAACATGCTGTAGTATGACCAAATGTTAACAATTGTGCACCAGAAAATAATGCATTTTGAGCATTCTTTTTAGCATGAAGTGGATCAGAAATACTTATTACAGGTCCAACATCTTCAATAATTGGACAGCTAAATTTAATATCTATTAAATTAGAATTAATATATATATATAATATATAGAATTTAATACAATATTAATTTATAGTTAATAATATATTTACTATATAAATTGTCTTGGAATTCAAGTTTATGCAATGTTAAAATTTTCATTATTTTTTTTTGTGCATTGAACTCTGGAGAAGCACCAATACCAAAATCGAAAAGTTTTAATTGAGCAGCCATTTTAAACAAAATCTTGATGCATTTTAAAAATATCTTCGGTATTTTATTTACCACAATTTGGAATTAATGCAATTACTGATGGTGAAAATTTTGATATTGGAATCTAAAATTAAATAAAATATATATTTACTATGTATAAATTTAAATTATAATAAATTAATATGATTTTATAATCTTACTTGCAATAAATATATTCTAACTTGTGAAGCAATTGCATTTTCTGATTTAATTTTATCAATTATTGTATAAACATCTTCATGTCTTTGAATATAAGTTTGTGAAGTTGGAAGTGTTGAACCAACAACACATCCAAGAAGTGATGAGTATCCAAGCCGTTCTTTAAGTTTTGTATTATCTGTTATTGCTATTAATGGTCCATCATATTGAAGTGTATCTACTAATCGTTTAACTCGTGCAACATTTTTATAACAAAGATTAGTATCATGAAGTGCATATTTAGAACGTGATCTTTGTAATCTATAATATAAAAATATTATTATAAAGTAATTTTAAGATTCTAATATTAAATATTAATTTATTTAGTATTTAAATTTATAATTTAATACCTAATATTTTGAATTGTTCTTCTAGCCAAATTTTGTCAAAAAAAACTATAAGCTCGTGGTCTTAACGATGCAAGAATTGATATAATATCAGAAAAATTTTCAGAATATGTTAAATTTTGTAGTTCTTTTCCTGCTTCATGTCAGTTTGTTATTTCAACCATAACTTCACACAAGCCTTCAAAGGCACTTCTTTTATGAAAAGCACCATGCTCACCCATTTCAGCAAGTGTTTTCCAAAATGAAACTGATTGATTATCAGATTGTGTAAGTGTTGCAAGTATTGCAATATCAGGATTAGAAAGATAATTGCTAAGCGGATGTGAAATAAGGTGAGATTTAGGTATAAATTTTTTATTTCTTTAACAGATGGTCACTTATTTAAAGCATTCTAATAATAAAAGGTTTATTAATTTATAATATATACATATGTCTTTAATTTTTAAACAAGTAACTTACATGAAAAACTTGGTCCAAATTAATAGAAGTGCACTGATTACAAACTTCAGAAATATTTGAATTATAAGTTTCACAATTCTGTGCATATACTGCTTTTCCCTTGATTTTCCATTTTGCTTGCATCCTCTCAGCTTCATTTAATTGCTCTTGTTGATCTTTATTAAGCAATGCTTATTGAATTGGTTTATTTTCAAGAAATATCTTGAAAACATAGATCATGCAATAATATCTTTACGTAGAGAACTACTGTATAATGAAATAAATTGAATATAGTTAATATAATTAAGATGAATATCTTCACGCAACCATTTACAGAGTACACGCTTTTGTTCTGGAATTACTGTCTTTTCTGCTGAAGCAAAAAATTCTGTTATAGCATGTGTTCCACTAGACTGATTGCATCCTGGCCCATTAGCGTGAGAATTAAGGTATGCCTCATTATATTTTGATTTCAGAACAATCTGCTTTCCGCAAATACAGATAACAGCCATGCCATCATCAATTACTCGGGAAATATTAGGATTTCTTTGAAGATGTTCAAGTGTGTGTTTAACCATTTATAAAAATTATAGGTTGTAAAAAAACAATATACAACGTAAAATTTTAAAAAAATTTAAACTGAAAATTTTAAATTTAAAAAAATACATTGTTTATATTAATAGCTAAAAATTTTATAATTAAAAATTTTAGTATTATAATTGTTAAGACTAATTTGTATAAAGCATGCCATGATGCGTCTAATGCAAATATTGTTTCAATGAATATGAATTCTATGAAAAGTGATACATTAGAAGATTCAGAATTTAATAGTTTGACATCCCGATTTCAAATAAAACAAGTAACGTGTTTCTTCTATTTTTTTTTATATGCTTACTGTTGAAGATTAATAAAAAAAACTAATTTTGGTTACACTTATTCTCTGATTCAGAATTTTAAAACAGTAAACACGATCTTTTAAAACCTCCCTAATTTCATTTAATTACATTCTAACTAAAGATTTGCCTTGCACAAGTTGGAAATTTTATATTAAAAAACTGATTGGAATGAGTCTAGATAATTTCTCATAATATGGTGATTTGCACCATTTTACATTTTTTTAAAAACAGCTATGCATAATTCGGAGAATTCTAATTCGGATGATAATCTTATGAACTTGAAAATGGAATTTTGGATTAAAAAGATACTAATATATATGATATATGTATGTAGGCTTGAATATGCGTACCCATGAAGCAGGCACGGCTGATAATGCTACAACTTATTTCAAATAAAGCAATGAAAACATATCATTTAGCTTACCGTGAAACAAGACCAATATATGATTATATAAATGTACCAGAAACATTTTGGAACAGAGTTTAGGGTTTAGTTCGAGTTTTTGTTAATTTGAGTAATGTAAGGCTATGCATAGTGATGATGCCTCGTAAAACCATAATTCCAATTCCAGATAATCAAAGATGAGTATGATCTGAATGACTTATTAAAGTGATATAACTTTTCCTAACCAAACTTAAATGACAAAAACTGTAATGTAAAAATTTTCTGTTTTACAATAACGCACATAAATAGTTATTTTGTTTCTTGAATTTATATCTAATTAATACTTGTTTTTTAATGGATATCAGTGAATACGGTAAATTGTGTGACTGAAGGCCACATGGTTTACTATTATTCTGTGGAATCACGATATTCATAAATTATTATAATCAATGGCTTGCTATTTAAAGTAAAATTGTTTTAAATTTTAGCCAACTTTTATTGAAAAAAAATTCATAATTCCAGTACGATCATATAAAATGTGAGAGGGATGGTTCCATTCAACTTTTTTGATGCACTATAAAAAATCCTTTTTGGTTGGAATAATGATTTTCATTTATTCACGATTACAATATACTAGTACGATCACATGAAATGTGTGAGGGATAGTTTAATTAATGTTTTTGGTGTGGCCTATGCTGATTTTTGCAGAATCCTTTTTTAGTAGAAGTAATGGTTTTCATTTATTCATTTTTGGAAAGAGTCAACATTTTTACATATACTGTAACGTCATAAGTCGATTATGCAGTATTATGCAAACTTGACGTTATTGATTATAAAATTTGAATCTAAATTTATAGTTCATTGATTTAAATGTTTTAATTGATTACTCGCGCATTACAACATTTAAGATCATTCAAAAACTTTATAATAATAATTACTACACGATATTCTAGAAATCTGTAACATTTTTGATCATTTAAATGATTGGGGATATATGGCTAGTTTGTTCGTAATGGTTTGTCATAGATTATTACTACATTTTTGATTAATAATGTATTGTATCTAAATCAGATATAAAGTGGAAATCGTTGTATTAGTCAAGAAAGTTAATATTGATCATACAATTTTCAAATCTGTAATTATAATCTTTAGAGTATCGCAATAAATTCATAAGTGAATTAAGAATCAATATGTGAAAAATTGAGACGTTACACCATTGTGACATCTTAACTATGATATGTACATTTAATGTTTTAGTGCGATTTTGTCGTGCAGCTACCTAATTTAAAAGATGCAAAGCATGGTGATGCTCCTCGTGAAAGCATCGACTGGAATGAGTCCAGTTCTGAATAGTCTAAAGAGTTGAGTATGATCCGAATGAATTTCTACAAACAGTAATCATTAACATATAAAGGCGTCAATGAGAATGAAGATAACCCGTGGAAATGCAAATCATTAATTTTATAAAGGCGTCAATGAGAATGAAGATGACCCCCGTGGGAAATACAATTGGACCTTAACTGACAATTGCTTACTCAGTTGCTACAGACCACAATTCACTATTCAACTGAAGGAAACCTGTTATTTTCACAATTTGATATTTATTAAATAAAATTGCTTATTTACTAATTATTACTATCGAAAAGTATTGCATTACTCCAATTTGTTAAGGATTTTTTTGATTTTTTTTTTGAGCCAAGCCGGCGGCTATCTTAAGGATATGATGTTTATTGAAGTAATTAAATGATTGGTTAGTATAGCGAAGTTGGCCAGAATGGCAATGACATCTTCAGTCTATTTTTAGAAAGCGTATTCGCCTGCGGTTCAGGTAGCGTGATTGTGTGACTGCTTTCCTTTTTGGCTATCATCACTTCGCAGAAATTAATTTTAAAAACACATTATTCATATGGGCGAAATTTTTTCAATTTCATAATTTTTATTGTGCAAGTTTTTTGAACCAATCTTATACAAGATTTGGAGTGACTACTAAGATTAATATTTTTGTAAATTTCTTATGAGTCACTTATCCATTGCTTATCAGTTTTTTTATATAGTAGTTTTAAATAGTTTACAAGCTCCTCTCAGTTTTATATGGTTACTCTAAGTTTTATAGCCAGTCATTTAATTAATCTTAATTGTTTATAGCTTTTATCAGTTTTTATATTCGTAGTTACTCTATTACTCTATAAATTTTTATAGTTATTTTCGTAACTATTAATAGCATATATGTAATTTTTAATATTTTAATAATCACAATGTTCCGATTGAAAATTTTCTCTCATATGTTATTTCATTTAAAATAATATACCGATTGTTAATTTTGGAGCCTCTATTACCAGAAAATTAAATATAAGATCCGTAAAAAAGCCACCATTAGCAAAATTTTAAATATCGTAAAAATCTGATTATCTGTTTTGAAATATAACCTTTATGCCCAATACCTTAAATACAAATATAACCTTTTTTAAAAAATGGGTGCTATTAGCATTTTTTCAAATATGACCTCATATAGATTATTCGGGGTGCTAAGTAAACAGATTGAAAAGATACTAAGCAAGTTAATATACATCGTGGAACTATCAAATAGAACAAGTCTGGATATCAAAGGAAAAGAGTATAATTTGAATGTATTTCTACAAAGTAATCACTAACTTGCCCTATAAGAAAAGTGGTACAGGCTGTGGTACAGGTTGGTGTCGGGAATGCTCGAAATAGTACAGATCTTGTGGCATGTATAGCACAGTAAAAATGGTATGGACATTTTGGTAATGGGTACATATAATATCACGTAATATGAAATGCCACGTTAGAATGACACATATCTGTATATTATACACATGTTAGCTCGTGATATATGTTGGCTCATTTTATAGAGAGCAAAAGATTAGTAAAGAATTTTTTTTAAAAAAAAGCAATACCTTATAATTACACTAATAAAGCTTCCTTTTGTGTCTTAACAAAAAAATTCTTTACAAAATTTTGCTTCATATACAGTTAGTTTATTCATCTTATATTAATTATTTATATAAATTTATAGTTTAATAGTTAATCCACATCGTTATCGCAGTGGCACATGAATTTACATTCATTACCCGTGCCAAATCCTATGCTGATTCGACTAGTAAACTGCTGCAAAACCCAGCTCAAAACCCGAGCTATTTACAGTCCAATTAGCACAGGCACATGGTCACGCACTGTCCATCAAATCCAAACCAACTTAGGCCATACCCGTACAAATCTGGACCTTAATCCATGCCTATCCATTCTATCCCATGCCTATACGGTACATTTTTCTTATAGGTTAATAAAGAGCAGCAATGAGAATAAAGATAATTCTGCAAGAAATGCAAGTGCCTTGTGCCAATGATTGCTTACTCAGCTATGACAGACCACAATTCACAACCAAACCCTTTTTTCCAAATAAATCTGGTCAATCTCATAGATATCTGCGAGTATCAATATCAACAAATTCATATTGATGACCAGGCTGTATTATACAGTGCTAAGATGCAAAAACCAAAGTGCTATAACTGCAAATATCAATATCATATATAGTATTCATCCTGATAGCTGGCCTGCATTACACAGGCAGGAAGCCACTGGCCAGTGCTAAGCCACACAAACTCAACTGCTTACAGTTGTTTCTTAGCGCTATATTACTTCTTTTTCTAAGAGTATATTTCATTTCAGTTTAATAGCACATAGATCCATAAATTACAGATAACTGAATCTGCCATTTTTCATCTTTATAACTCAATTCTGAGTTCATTCATTTTAACGGTTTTGATTGGTAATGACCAAAAAAATATAAAATAAATAAGAGAAAATTATGCAGTAATATGATAATAAAACTTGTTTTTTTGGGTATGTATAGTGATGTGCCATTTATATGATACCTGAAAAATTTTAGCGTACAGTACATACTGTACGTACTGTATGAATAGTCCTTTTCTGGCATCTAATTGGCTGGAACAAGTGATTGGCAAAAATTTTAGCATACAGAACGTACAGTACGTACAGTACAGTACGTATAGTACTGTACACCACGCATCACTAGGTATGTATGGTATCTTTGTAAGATTAAAATTATGTTGATAAAAAAAAATTGTAATAATGGTAAAATTATGACGATTGTAAAATTATGGCAATGATAAAATTATAATAATAATAAAATTATAATAGTAATAAAAATAAAAATTATGACAATAATTCTTAGCTAAATATTACATTTCTTTTACTAATATGATATATATAATAAACTTTTAACGATGATAAAATTATGATGGTAACAAATTATGATAATAATTCTTAGTTAAATATTACAATATTCTTATGACTAATAATACAATTATTGAAATATTTTTATTTTGATGATTCTTGAAATTGATATATTGTGAAATAATCAAGAATATAGAAGTAACTAGAATTACAACTTAATTATAGTACTCTTTTTTTTTTCTCCTTGATAAATTCGTGAATCAAGAATACTGAAGTGACCAGAATTATGGCTTAACTATAGTACACTCTGTCAAAACCGGTATGCATGGTGGAAAGGTTTTGTATTAGCTTTGAGAGGTTATCAGATTTGAAAATACTAATACCTAATGGTCACATGATTCTATCTAAATATAATTGGCCAATTTATACAAATTCAGTTACAAAAAATCAGATTTGAGCCAATTTAAATTGATTAATTTTATCTTACAAATCTGATATCTTATAAAACTCTTATAGATATCTGATATTTTGAGTATCAGTTATCAGAAATGACAGGTTATCAGATTTGAATTATGGAACCAATATAGTGGATCAATTTTTTATCGGTTATAAAAGGTTATCAGTTTTGACAGGGTATACTGTATTATGACATTTACATTCACACACTCTTGTGACTCAGTTGTCACTTGCTTATTTGTTATTTTTCATATTTTTTTAACTCAATTTTGAATTTGTAAATTGGTCGGTTTTAATTGGTTGGGTCTAAAAGCTTTATAAACTGTGATTGGTTATAGCATTTACTTTTTAAGTTAATAGTATTTCTAAAATTAGTAATATGCTGAAATATTCAATTTATGAAATTGTAATGTAACTTTAAAATTGCAAGCACATAAATAATTTGTATCATAGTGATGCTGAAGCTCAGAGGTCTCAATTAGAAACTATAAGCCCTGCTAAAATCTACATATACTCTATAAATATATAATCTGCACCCAACCCCTACTCTAACCCTATAAGACAAAAACGAAAAAATATCCAAAAAAAAATTTAAAATTTTATATCAAAATAGGTCAAAGCTTCAGTATCAGCCAACTTTAGCATCAGCCGTGACAATTCGTTATTCTTATAAAAGTTTAGCTAAAAATACTAAAAATTCATTATTATATAAAATACAGTATAATCATAATGATATAAATATTAGCAAAAAAAAAAGTATTTAGATATAGCTCCTTTCATGTGGTATTTTTTTTTTTACTTTAGAAGTCCTACTGCAACTTTATTTATTCATATTCTGCATTTACAATACATTATATGTTGTCTACTCTAGGTTGACTACTTACTAAATTGCGACTCACCCAGTTGTCATTAAGATACCTAAATGTGACCTGCTATATCAAAAATTTCTCTCCATCAGCTGTCTAACTCTTAGATAAGGAATATTGGATCGGTTACTTCATTGAGTAGGAATTGCTGCCCATTAAGACTACTGTTTATTTTGATTCCAATCTGAGAAATTTCCCTTCTCTATCCACTTTCTCATTTCTATTTCTGTCACCTTTTTAAAATATATGTCTAAATTGTCCTTCAATTTGAGTTTTTTAATTTTACCTCGACTTCTCATTCTTGAAGTATGGGTTTTACTCTCTCTTGGGGCTTCTGCTGACCTTTCTGCTCTTTCTTTGTCTTTCTAGGACTTCTTTGTTTGGACTGAGTTGTGATACCTAGCATTTTTTCCTACCTGTTTGTAACTGAACACCTTTCAATCCAAATTTTTTTTTGAAAGCATATGAGCTACTTATGCAAAAAGGTTGTTAAGACCCACAAACTTTTCCACCCCGAAAGCCCTTCTTCTATTAGCTTTCGATCCAAATCTTGATTTAGCTGGCCTTTTGCCAATTCTGCTCTTTGTATATTTGGATCTTTCTATTAATTTCCAAGAGTATCTTATCTCTTTTAACTTCCTTTCAAAAATTGCTGCCTTCTTTTTATCATTTAAGTTTCTCCATATATCCTTAACTATTAACATTGCTTTTTCTTCCTATACGTTCTGGTCTATTGGACAAGATGTTAGATGATTAAAGGTTTTCTCATTCATCTTGCATTTTCTACAGACTGTTGTTGTGTATAGGTCTGGCCAGTGCTTAGCTCTTTGGTACATAGGGAAGCTTCAGATGTTATTTTCTTCCAGGCTTCTTCCTTGAGCCTTTTGGTGAGTTCTTAGTAGGCTTTTATATACTCTCCAGTTTATTCGTCTAAAATCTAAACTCTCTGCATCCTTCTTCTGGTACCAATATATTGGACAGCTAACTCGAAGTAGGTATTTATATATTTTTTAATAAACTTCTAATTGGAATTTCAACCTTATTCTTTTTCCATCCCAATTTATAGATAAAATCTCTGCACTCAATTAATTCTACTTCTGTTGTTTCTTTCTCACTGCATGCCGATTTTGCTAAAGCATCTGCTTGTTCATTAAACTCTTCTCCTAAGTGTGTCTTGACTTTTTCTAGGGTTAGATGTATGTTTTTAGATTCTACTACTTTACTAATAGTACATGTAATAGTCTGGTTACTGATCTTTAGCTAGTTTCTTGTTCTTTTTATAACATTTCCCTTTCTAATTGTGGCATAGCAGCTTGGCTATCTGACTTACTACCATATTGCTATTTTCTGCTACTATTAGAATCGAACAAAAAGCTAACAGGTTTTCTCTATTATCTGTATAATTAACCTCTACTTTTCTTGAATTCTCTTCCAGAATTTTCTCTTCTAAACGCTGGAACCAGGCTGCTTTCCTTTCCTGCGTGCTTTCACTTCTTAGACTTCTAACTTGTTGCCAGGTAAGTATTGTTTTAGAGCCTGTATTATAAAGTTGGTCTATATATCATAAACCTAACTTTTGTAGGCTTTTAATATTTCTTGCTCAGCTAACATTACTCAAATGGTACATTATCATTCCATTTGTACCTGTATCTTCCTCCAGGCACTATTTTTTGTAAAGATAGATACAGGAACCTCTAACTCTAGCTATTTTGCTAAAACCAAAACTCTATATTTTAAATTGTGAGAAGGCCTAAATTTTAGGAGTTGCTTCTGGTTTAACTCCCATATAGGGTTTGGGCTGCAAAAGTCTAGTTGTGCCTTTCTAAGCCTTAAGTTTGTTGATATTTCTAAGGGTCCTCCATTATTAACTCTAATGAGCCATTCAGTTAAGTGATGCTCAGTGTGTCTTTGCCAAAAAGATTTGAGGCCTACCAGATCTTCTTGACACGTAATACTATTTGGGGCCATTGATGGAAGACCTGCTTTCTGTTTTGCTATTCTTATTATTGGTTGCTAGACCTTTTTATAGACTTTTTTGCTCAGAAGAACTAAATTTGCTTTATACTCTAATCGATGAAGTAATACCTTATTGTTCAAATATTTAATCTGCCCTACAGAGATCCTCTTGTCTTGGATAATTTGGGTGAATGACCCTACTTCCTGGTATAATCTCCTTATATAGTCCTGTATTTGTAACTTTGTAGTTAGCCAAACACCTAAAAACCTCGCTGCTTTTTTGTTATCTAGGGCCTATACTACTTTCTTTGTGCTACCCATCTCTACAAATTGCTCTTTCTTCTTCAATTTTGAGTTCAGAACTAATAGCTCAAATTCTTTGGACTTACTTCAATATCATTCAGTTTATAGAATTCCTCTGTTTCTCTAATAATCATCTGTAAATTCTCTTTAGATTGGGGCAATAAGGGTGGTATCATCTGCATAAGCAGTGCAATCTGTTCTGAAAGATTCTACTCTAGTTTCTCCTTGATCTAAAATTGGCCAATAAAGTTTCAATTCAAAACCTTTTCCCTGTCATGAAGTTTACTAAAGAGGGGTCATATATTATTTGTTAGACCAGTGGAGGTATAATTTCTCCCTAATCTATGCCTTCCTCAGCCTCGAGTCTATTTGTTGATCCAAACTTTGTGATAACTTTCATGTTTCTCTTCAAGTACAGCTCTATAATAAAGGTAGCTATCTTTCTAGGAACTTTAATCCTTTCTAAGGCTTTTTGAATGCTTACTATGCTTACTAAGTTGAATGCATTCCTTATATCTTGTAGTAGCACCCACATCTCCTTTTTCTCCTCCTTTGTGTACTTGAATAGATTGTTCACAATGTGGATTGGACCATTTGTCAAGTCTCCGGGTAATTCCGCGAAGTAAGACACTTCAAAATATGCCTCTCTACTATTACTTTATTTAATCTTTTCTGGATTACCCTAATTATACTTTTCTAAACGTGTCTAGAAGAACTATTGGTCTCATACTAGACAATAACAAATCCCATTCTGTTAGTTTGGGAATAGAGAATATCTGGCTGATCTTCCACTTCGATGGAATTATTTCTGTATTTAGTACCTGATTTACAAATTTGAAAAAAAGCTTGGTAGCATGAGGGCTAGCTTTTTGTAGTAGTTTATACCCGATTCCAGATATGTCTGAAGCTGTGTTAACTTTAGCTACTTGAACAAACTCTATCCACTCTTGTTTAGTAATCGGTTCTTCTACTTCTTTATACCAATTTGTCAATGTCCTCTTTTGGCCTGTATTAATCTGCCCATTCCTCTGATATTTGGTTGAACCTATGATTTCTCCCTCTAAAATAGTTCTGGAAGAAAATATCTGTTTCTTTTTTAACCTTTTCTGGGTCTACAACCAATTCCGGAGATAGGCTTCTCATGTCTTCTCTCTTAACTAGTATCTTGTCAATTGTGGCTTTCTTCCATAGTCTATCCAAGATATTGTTTAACATTATTTTATCCTGCTTTCTAATTATACTAAACCTCTTTTCTATATTCTTTAATATCTGCTTACTCCTTTTAGATTGTTCCTCTCCTTTTAGCTTTTTCTCTAAGATTTTAGTCCAACCTTTTGTTTCATTAATCCACTTCTGTGACCATATATAAGGAGTATCTGGAAGCTATATTCCATGTTTCTCATTGATTATCTGTATTTGTTTATTATAGAGGAGTTGGTCGATTGGCTCTACTAGCTTCTCCTTATTCTTCTTTGCGACTCTCACTATTCTCTTTAGGTTCTTTGTATCAGTTAATAGAGGGCTTCTTTCTATGTTCTTTTTGTACTCATCTCTAGAGTACCTAACTATTTTTGAAGGAATATTTCTTTAGGTCTCTTTTAAAATCATATTCTGTAACTGCTCTCAATCATAGTTAATTTTAGCTTGTTTGTCTATTTTCGGTGATTGCTTCATCTATCCGTTTGAGTAAGAGTTTCTTCGCTTTCCTCTCCAGGTCTGCTTTTAGTTTTCCCAATTCTCCTTACTTGCTTTCCATAAAGAAAGATTTTTCTTTTTGGGTTATTATCTCCTTTCTAGCATTATTGATGAAATAGAAAATTGGAAACATGTTTATTTTTGCCTATATTGTATTGTGATCACTGCCTATGATTAGAGACATATCCTCTATATCACTCTCTACTAAGCCTGCTTTCATTTCACTATCTACCCAAATGTGATCTATTCTTGTCTTGGTTCTTCTATTCGTCTATGTATATTTGGTCTCTTTTGGGTGACAGTGTCTAAAAGTTCAACGAAACTAATTCTTGCTTAACCATAAGGCAAGCGCTATTCCCTTCTTGCTTTTTTATGGCTTGCTATTTGTAGAGTCCTGGTCTGGGTCTAACAGAGTATAGAAATCACCCCCAAAATATAGTATATATCTCATTTCCTTGTAGCTATTGCATTAATTACTTCTTTTTGTAGAGAAGTTCTAATTGTTCTTTCGTTTGAAGGGAAATATAGAGTCCAGAAAACTAACATAGTTTTTTTAAATATTCAGTGAACCTCAAGACTATAGTGGTTTTTTTTTGTACTTTAGTTATATGAGCAACACATTTTTTATCAATCAATGCTCCAACTCCTGATCCCTTTTTCTTGTTTTTCTCTACATTGGTCCAAAAATCTAAATATTGGGATCTATCTATTTCTATAAATTTTCCTTGTCTACTATCTATATTCATCTCCACTATACCTAATAAATTAAATTTCTCCCTTGTACCAAAATCTACTAATTCTTGTAACTGTTAGATATTGTTCTTAACTCCATTAATATTATGTATTCCTACTTATAATTCCAAGAAATCATCTATCTTCCCTTTATCTCTATTTAAATAAACATTGCAATTATCTAATTTTTGGTTATTTGTACTACTAGGAATGTTCTTTCATGTGATATTAAAAATTAATACGAGTATGAATGAATTATTATACCTGTGGTAAACAAATAAAATAACTTAATATAACTATTTATTACTCACAATTTTTTTTTATTTGTTAATGTCAAATACAGAAATAGAATAGTAAGTTACAATTATATCAGAATAATATATAAAGAAATACTATATTTGAAATTCCTAACTAATTATCTAATAATCTATGCAGTAGGGCAAGCCTATCACTTGCAGTTAGGGCTAATCATTAAACCACTACAGAAAAAAGATGTGACATTTCACCTCATACTTTTCTATTTTAAACTAAAAAATTAAATTTTTAGTTTAAAAAGGCTAGAGAAAACCAAAAATAGTAAAAATTTAGATATTAATGAAATATAGATAAGATATTGTAATTTTGTGAGTACCATTTAAGTATATATAGATTTAAGTCATGGTTTGATTGAGATAGTGATTGGGTAGTATTAATAGTACTTTGAGAAAAGTATATTTTTTGTTTCTAGTTTTATAGTTAATTTTTCATGCAGATTCCTAGTTATATTAAATTATATTTTTTTATGTTCAGATCTCTTTTATGAATCAATCTAATAAATTGTTAGATACTTTGATAAAAAATTTGTTGTGTGTTTGGTAAGGAGTTGTTTTAGAGGCTGAAAAATATTTTGGGGTATTGTGCCAAGAATAAGTAGTAGAATGAAAAAAAAGAGCTGAAAAGGAGGTTTGATAAGATTTTTGATTAATATATTAGCAGAAATGTTTTCAATTTAGAGTTCTTGTTTGGTTTGAGTAATTATTTTGCAAATAGTGTTTATAAGTGGGGTTTTAACTAAAGGGCAGTTAAATAAATGTAATATGTCTTCTGTTTGTTTATAGCTTGCACAGTCTGTTGTGAAGTATAAGTAAGGATATCAAAGATTTAAATTTTGCATAGTTGTAAATTGTTGAGCAAAATTTTAAGATAGGTTGTATATAAATAATAGTTATAGTTGTAAAAGTTAATTATATCAAAAAATAACTGGATATTAAATAAAAGTAAATGTTGAAGGGATTTAAATTGAAGAAGATTATTAATATTTTGAATAAAAAGAATATTTTTAATAAACTTATGAAGTTTGAATGTGATAGTAAGTTCTTTTCAAAAAAAGAAAGAAGAAGGAAGAAGATAGTTAAAATTTATTTTAATAAGCTTTTTATATGTGCCTCTTTTAGCAAGTTGGTCAGCATTTGTGTGTAGTGCATTATTTGAGTACAGGGATAGTAAATGACCTGGTCATTTGCCAATTTTTTAAATGATCTCAAATGACCTCAAAATGACTGCTTATTTGAGGCCATTCAAATTTTGGGTTATTTGGAAATGACTCTTGACCAAATGACTATGGTCATTTCCAAATGACCAGTGTCATTTGGTTATTAGATTATTTTGCATAGAGTTGACATTCTACTGATCATGAAAAAACTTGTATAATGCATGTTAATATTGCATATGTTCGTATTGATTATTAATTAACATGCTATTTGTAAATTCGAAAATGATTTATATCATTTTACAATTGATAAAATATTATTCATGAACTTTTTTTTATTTTTTTAAAAAAAGTAAATACATTATTTTTTTGTCTAGTGTTTTTTTGTTTAATCACTTCATACCTGATCTTATGATTCAATTAAAATGTTGTTATACAACCAGTTTGGAATGATCTAGTCATTTAGTCAAAATACAAATGGCAATCATTCATCAAATGATTCAGTTATTTATCATGTATAATAATTTTTATTAGATAGCAACTAGCAATATTTTATTTTATAAAGAACAACAATTAATTTTGATTGGCTACAAGTATTAGATAATCGATTAACCAGAGTTAAATAATCTTCTTAAGTCATTTGGGCCATAACATGACCAATGACTGGTCATTTGTCATTTAAGTCATTTGGCCATTTAAAATTATTATCATCTCTGTTTGAGTAAGCTTTAACTTTGTATAAAGTTATTGAGATATTTTGATAATTAAGAAGATAATTTATATTGTGTATAATGTCCCAATTTGGAAATTTAATTAAAGTGTTTTGAGAGTATAGTAGGTTCTGTAGTATTTGTATTGTAGATGCATTATTTATATGAATATTGATTGGTGTATTATTTGGTATTATAAGCAGAAGATAGAAAATAGATTCAGTTTCTGCACATGTTAAATTTGGTGCAATTGGTATTGCTGCACAGAATTTGATTCTAATTTGATTATTTGAAATCCAACCTATACCAGTTTAAATATTTGGTATTTGAAAATAAACTATTGTAGCATCTGAATTGAATAGAAATATAGGTTATTTAGGGGTATTGTTTTGATAAGATTATAGAGATGAATTAATTCTTCTTGATAAGAGGAAGTTAGAACTATATTTTTAATTTGTTCAATATTTTAATCTAGGATGTTAATTGAAAGATTTGTTAAAAGTGAGGGTATATATAGTTGAGAATGTATTTGGCACAAAGCTTGGATTTTTTGGTAGTTAATAGATAATTTGGATGATATTGTTTGGTCTATTTTTTGTTTTTGTGATTTGTATATAAAATAAGTTAAATTTTTTGAAGGTAGTATTTGTGTTTGTAATGATGAAATTAAGAGTGTAGTCCCAGAAGTATCAAAATTTAAAGAATAATTTTCAATTTTAAAAGAATTTCTATAATAGAAATTATCTTTCCAAGATTTGGCTAAGTTGAAGTAGAGTAGATAACCCAGCTATTCTTTTTTGATTTTGAAGTTGGAGGTAAGGGCATGCCATTTATTACATAATATTTTTTACTTAATGACCACCTCTATCCATATATAGTGTGATAATCCTAATCTCAATTCTGATTGGTTAATATAATAACTAATATTTTAATATCTGATATATTATACAAATATATATATTATTAAATAACTTTTGATCTACTAGTCTGACTTGGATGATTTTACTACCAAAATGTTTATCTCAATGAGACGATTCTAACAAGCCCAAAACTATTAAAATCCAATCACAGGGTCATAAGATCACTAAGGTTTTGCATTATTATTTTTTTTCTTAACTTTGACAGCCTTGCCAGAGCCTAACTAGTTTATTAATCCTGTAGGTCCAACATCATTCAGCTACTTCTAAGAGTGCCCAAATGCGACTCATCGCACCAAACTTCTGAGAAAATGGAGTCTCAACATCAGTACCGTCAAGTTTATAGGATTCTCTTCAAATCCCTTCCACCTAGTATCAATAGTGGGGTCAGATAATAATAGCATGTACTATTATCTGTATACTGCTATTCAAGAAAAATGAGATATAAAAAAAATAAAAGGGTTGTAAAAAAAAGAGAGGAAATAGTATCGAATCTAGACAAAAAACCAAAAACAACAACAAAAGAAAAAGATGTAAGATAAGAGAATCAAAGAAATAGCCTATAAACAAAGGTGGAACCAACTAATCCTATCTAAAAAAAATGAGAAAAAAAAGAGAAAATAACAGGTACTAATACTAATACTTCTACTAATGCTAATACTAATACTAATACTAATACTGCTAATGTTTAAAAATTATAATACTGCATAGCAAAATTCTGCCAAAGTATTATGTACATAAAAGAAAGAAAACTAAACTATGTCTAAAAGAAAGTTCTAGAAAGAAATTTCATCTCAAATTTTCAACCAAAACATCTCACGTGTCATTTGTTTATTCGCAGGATTCAAATTCACTCATGACTGAATCTTATTAGGTAGACATATTCCCAAATTGGAAAAGTAAGGGGCATCCATAAATAATGTTATGTACCCCTCATAGTAGCGCTTGACCCCCCTACTATATAAAAAATTTTTCAAAATCCATATATTTATATATAAAATTTTACAAAAACTTGAATATATTGTGATACAGTGATCCGATTTGGATGATTTAGATACCATTCGATTCGTCTCAGTGAGACGAATCCAATGATACCAAAATCACTCTATTCGGATCACTGCATCAATAGTTATTCGCAAAAAACTATTGATTTTATAATAATTTTATAAGAAACATAATAACCAATAGTATTTGGCCAATAAAATGTGATCCAGTGATCCAAATGAATGAAATTGGTACTATTCGACTCCTCTCACTGAGACAAATCTAATGGTACCAAAATCATTAAATTTGGACTACTGGTTAAAATTTTAGCAAATTTTTTCTAAAAAAATTACATTATATTTTTTTGACCCCCTACTTATTGAGAAAACATTATTGTTCATCCAACCCCCTCTTGTATAACTTTATTTATGGATGCCCCTAAACACTGCTGATCTTTTGGGGGAGGTAAACTGTTTTGTCCACTTTTTAGCAAAATTTTGAAAAAACCAAAGAGAGATAACGGGTGAACCAAAACTTGTAAAGAGTATAAGTTTTACGTTTGTAGAATAGTATAAATAACCAAAAGTATACTTTTGTCTAGACTTCTACATCTTTTGACAAAAAACTCTAGGGTTTTAACCCTACTACATTTGCTATAGCAACGAAATCTTCCACCCAGAGAACCAAACCTACAATTTCAGTCTTCTCACATACAATCTGAAGTCTTGTATCCAAGTTGTTTCTAGATAGTGTTTTTGTTATATATAAAAATACTAACTACAAAATTTTCATAGGTCGGTGCTTATGGAATGTTTTGGTCCAGAGAATCGTTGAAAGAGTTCTCCATTATTGTAAGGTTTTGCATTATTATTATTTTTTTTCTTTTGATAGGTCTTGCTGTAACTCGACCTCTTAGCTTTATTATATATTTAAAAATTAAATACAATATATTTCTAAGAATAAACAACTTCACTAAAACTATACAAAAATTGAAAATATTATTATTATATATTAATTATGTTTTTATTATGTTTTAAAAATGTTATAATTACTAGTTATAAGTTAATAATAATAATATAAATAATATATATTAAAACTGTTTTAGTAATATTAATAAAAACATTTTTAAAACATTATTAAACTAAATAAATTCATATTTATAGTATAATATAAATATTTATATTATATAAATATATAATATTATAATATATTTTATAATATTAAATATAATATAAATAAAACAAATTAATAATATAATGATTTAGACAAATGTGTTTACCCCAAAATCTCACAAAAAAGATTTTTTGTTAAAATACGAAGGATGGGTTCATAAGCAAAATTACGAGATATAAGCATTTTTTAAAAATAATTTTGGTTTAAAAAATATTTTTAAAAAACTTATTTTAATATATTTTTAAAATATAATAATAATGTTTTTATAATATTTTTAATAATATTAAAATAATGTATTAAAAATATTTTAAAAAAATTATTTAAATTTTTTTTTAAAATATAATAATAATATTTTTACAATATTTTTAATAATGTATTAAAAACATTTTTAAAAGTTTATTTTATTTTTAAATAATAATAATAATGTTTTTATAATAATTTTGATAATATTAAAATAATGCTTTAAAAACATTTTTAAAAAGCTTATTTTAAACTATTTTTAAAATATAATAATAATGTTTTTATGATATTTTTAATATATTAAAATAATGTTTTAAAACATTTTTAAAAATTTATTTAAAGTTATTTTTAAATATAATAATAATGTTTTTATAATAATTTTTATAATATTAAAATAATGCTTTAAAAACATTTTTAAAAAATTTATTTTAAAGTATTTTTAAAATATAGCAATAATGTTTTTATAATATTTTTAATAATATTAAAATAATATTTTAAAATATTTTTAAACAATTTATTTTAAACTATTTTTAAAATATAATAATAATGTTTTTATAATAATTTTATAATATTTTTAAAACAGATTTAAATTTTAATTTTATTTTTAAAATTTTTTTATATTATTAATATATTATAAAAACATTATTAAAATATTTTTTTATATAAAAGCATATTTATTATATTTTCAAAATATTATTATTTTATTATAAAAACATATATACTTTTTTTTAAGTTTCAGTAAAGAAAGCCCGACATCATTCGAATAATAATACCCAAATGCAATCTATTGCACCAACTCTCTGGAAAGTTAGAGTCTGAATTAGCACCTATCAAAAGGAGGTCCAAAAGGGGGTTTCACCTGATTAAATCAGACAAAAAATTGCTCGTTCCAAACTTCACAAATTTCTCTTCATTTCTTTCTGTAAAACTATCCTTCCTTGAGCTAGATTTCTAAAACTTCTTTCCTTCAGCACCATGGATACGTTATCATCTAAGTCTTAAGCTAAGTTCCTTCGTTTATACTGACTTGAAATTCCTATTGACTTCTCCCATTTCAAAACTGCAGAGCAGCAGGGTTTCCATATAAAGTCATAAAAAAGGTTCCAGGTGAGCATTATGGCGTAGTCCAAAATCTTTAAAGCTTCTTTTTTTGAGTTCAAGAGTTCATAATATTGAGTACTACTGTTTCTTGCAAAAGGCCTTTGATGATGTCCTTTCTTGCTTGAGAAATTTCCTCTTTGCTTCTTCCAAAAATGATTTCCCTTATAACTTCTTTTTTGAACTTGAACTTGGAGTCTAACTTTAGTTTTTTCGAACACAACTCTGAAACTACGTCTTCAATATTATACCATGGAATTCAAGACCACTACACTCTGCCAGATGTTCTTGAATTTCTTTTTTCTGTCTTCACACAAAGTACAGTAGTCTGATGTATAAAGATGTAGCTTTCTTCTTTTCAATTCTGTAAGTATGGGAAGCGATTCTGCTAAGGCTTTGATGCGTAAAGCTAATATTTTACTTTGCTTCAGAGATGTACAATGGACACTGCTTTGTCTTTTAATTTGCTTCCAATAAGAGGGCCAGTTAAAAGTCCTGTTCGAGCGATTGTCTTCTAGTTTAGCCACTGCCTTTGTACAAAACCATCCTGCACTATTTTGGAGTTTGAACACCTGTTTAAGAAAGCATCTTGTTGGCCTCTCGACTTTGATGCCCTTCTAAAAAAGAAGTGCCTCAAATCTCAAGTTCTTGATTTGGTTTGAGTCTAGGATTACTGATGATAAGAGTGCATTCTTTGCATAGCAATCTGCTATATCGTTCCACTTGTCATCACTATGACCTTTAACTTTTTCAAGGACAAGTTCGATTTGCTTTGCTTTAACTACATTAACTATCTTCAAAACCCAAAAAGTTCTTTTCTTTGTGCTACCTGTTTAATCTAACTTCGCTTTCCAAATTCTGTATACTGGCGATTGCTGCTGCGCTAACTGTACAAACTATTACTTTGCTATTGACTGGTACCGTTAAAAGAGCTCACCAAATTGCAATAGTTTCAGGCTTTGTAGATGAAGGCTATAAACTAAGTCTAATACTACCTTTAGCTACAACTATGTTATGTTCTATACTAATTTGAACCCAACTTGCTCTCATGATGCTCTGGCACTGCTTTTTAGAAAGGGAGCCATCCATATAAAATTTGTAAACCTCTTTTCTATTCGTTGAATTTTGTTCCAAAGCATTCAGAAGGTCTGAAGATAATGTTTTATTAAAAGTTTGAGACTTGATTAAGTGTTTGGCCAGGGAGCCCTCAACTGTTATCTGTGGACTCGGGAGGCTAGAGGCTGGGACATCTACTAGTTTAGTCTTTTTTATGCCTATTACTTCTTTGGGAACAGGTAACACTTTTTGGTTCGCTACATTCTGGATTCTAGAGAAGACACCTTGATATTTCTTTTCTATAGTCAGCTAAAACAACCCTCCCCTCAAACTTATGAATTTAGCTCGCAACCTCTGCATTTTTCAAAAACCTGTTTCATTTTCCCTTTCTTTAAAGTTATATTTCTATCCTGCCAATGTTCTGTTAAAACTTCTCTTTTTCTTTTTTTAATGACTCATCTGACATTCATACCATTTTCCTTGTCTTCTGTGAGCACCCAATCTTTGACTCTATTATCTTTTTTTATACCAACTTTATTGGGCATAATGGTCATAACATTAGGGCTGCATGTACAAAAACCTTCTCTAATTCTTCTGCTCTAAGGGTTACTAAGGCATTTCCTTTTGATTGATCTAAACTATACCGCTATCTTGCCTTTGCATGATTTTCTCTGATAAATTTAAGTTGTTTCCATGTTAAAAGCTTTGTACCCTCTTCATTTATTACTTGGTTTAGATGAAAATACCCAGATTTTGAAGGTTTCTATGCACTTTGATGAAGAGCTTTGGCTTAAGAATCTCACGAAAGCGTGTACCCATTCCGTGGATTTGCCAAAAAGTTGGCTCGTGTCTTATAGTCAAATTAAGCTCCTTTGCCTTATAAATGGTTTGACAATTCAGATTGTGTTTTATAATCTTTAGGTCACTTGGTTGTAATTTTTCTTGCCACGGATTTGATATAAGACCAGCCAAACAAAAACCCTGTTTGAGCCTTGCTTTTGTAAGGTCACTTTTCAGATTTCTTGCATTAATTCTAATCTGAAAACTTGTAATTTGGCTTGTTAGTAACTCCTGCCACAGAACCTTACAGTTACCAATATTTCTGTGTGTAATAATATGATTGCTAATTGTTCTAGGAAGGTTGAACTTGTTTTTAACTAATTTAACAAATGGCTAGTGTATTTGTAAGAGGGCGCTTTTGGGTAGCTTTGATATTTGAAGCATGTAACTCAACTTGGGAATTAGACACATATTGTTGATGTATGTGAGTTGACTTAGGGTCATTTTCTTGCAGCTAATTGACTTTATGAAGCTTCTAACAACCCCTTTGGCCTTGTTTTTAGTTAATATATCTTGAGCCTTCTCACTTAGCCATACTTCTAAAAACCTAAAAAGTAAGCGCTTTTTTTCTGCCTGCACTTTTTCTTATAGAAATTGAACTGCTTTGTCTTCTAATTTGAGTATTAAGTTAATCACTAGTAATTTGGACTTTGCTATATTAATTTGAATGTCATTTAGAAAATAAAATTTTCAGATATTCTAAGGGTTTCTTTGAGTTGTTCTTTACTGTTAGCTAACTATGTTGTGTCATTTGTGTACACAATAACTGCTTGATGAAACTGGGAGAAATTAAGTTTATTTTGTTTCAGGTCTGTGGGCTCCTGTGACTCAAAAGTGAAACCAAGATGTTTTGAATTTTGAATTTTGAATAATAAAGGATCGTAAAAGATCCGCCAAATGATAGGTGAGAGGACTTCTCCCTGATCAATTCCGTCAAAGGCACAGATCTCCCTCATATGTCCGAAAGCTATAATTACTTTAACTTTCTTTGTTGAAACAGGCTAGAATGAACTTGCAGGTCTTTTCTGGTAGTTTAATTTAATTGAGAGCCAGGTGAAGAGAGTTCAAAGGACTGAGTCAAAGGCCTTTTTCATATCTTGAAATAAGACCCAGATTGCTTTGTTTTGTTCTTTCACTACTTCGGTTAGATTATTCAGAAGATGTATTGGTTCCGAGGTTGATTCTCCTGGCAAGCTTGCAAAATTTGGTTCTTTTAGAATTTTCTTTTTCTCAAAACTCTTTTAAGCCTTTTGGTTAAGATCTTTGTGACACATTTGCGAAATGTTTTTAGTAAAGATATTGGGCGCACTGAGCTTAAACTAAAGTCCTATTCTGGCTTCTTAGGAATAGGAAAAATTTGTGCTTTTTCCCAACTTTTTGGATCAGACCAAACCTAAACACAAATTTGCAAATTTCCTAAACCTTCTCTGTATTGTTGGTGCTGCATTTTTAATCAAGGTGTAGCTGATCCCTGAAATCACTGGTGCTGTATTGCTTTTAAGTTCACTTAGCATTGTTTTCTGAAATTTTCTGATCAAGTGACTTATACCAGTCTTTTTAATCCATTCAATTGGGCTATTATATGTTTTTCTATTCTTTGGACATTTGCTCTAATTTTGTTTTCCTTTTAGCAAATTGTTGCTGAAAGTGTGTCTCTGTTAATGAAAGAACTTCTAATGCATCTACTGCAAGTGAATATTCTTCATTTACATTATCTAGCACTCTGTCAATCGAGACTTTGCAAAAAGGCTTTTCTAAAATGCTTCGTATCATTCTTTCTTACTCATTTCAGATCATTTTACATCGCTGATTTATGAAGTTTTCAATACACTTAGTTTTTTTTTTTGAATTTCTATAGTCCAACGCTTGTTTAAAATGAATCACTATCCTTTTATTTTAGCTAAACAATCTTTTGCTGAGAAATTGCTACTTAGAGAAATTTTCAGATTGTATTTCTCATTAATTCCTCTTACTTGTTGATTTAACTCCACTATTGTCTCCTCCAGTAGACTTGCTAAATTGGTGGCTTTGAGTTGAAATTTAAGTGCTTTGTATATTCTGCTAAGAAAGATAACCTCTTTCTTTATTATTGCGCTTGTACTGTGTTTGTTGTCCAAGTCAGACTCTGAGTTGTTTAGAGACCCTCTTTTAAGTTTTTTGTAGAGGATGTTTTTATGTGCTGCATATAATATGACCTTTTCGAAAGATTCCCATATTCTATCTAGCTTTGCTGTATCTGTTGATTTAAAAAGTGATTCAAAATTATTTTCAAGAAGAGGTTTGATACTGGGTCTGTATTTTAAGTATTCTTCAAGGTTCCTACTATATTCCACCCACTTCTCTTTTGTCATTTGATCGTAATGGAAGAGTAAATGCTAATTGGCATTAACTCTTTTTTTGACTGTTGGTATGATCCCCTTTCTTTCTAAGACAATTGTAGCCGAAGCAGCATTATGGTCGCTTTCTGTGCAAGTTGATATTTCATAAATTTTTGCTAGCACTAAGTTCTTTATTAGATTACTTCCTATCTAGATTTGGTCTATTCTAAAACTGGATTCACTATTTGACTATGTAAATTTTTTGACTTGAGGATTCAAGACTCTAAACGAATCTTGGAATTCTTGGGTATAAAACCAACTGTATAGTGGCAAATGCTTGCTCACTGGTACTTCAGCTTGTGCTAGTTTATCTATATCTCTATTGAAAATGTGATTAAAGTCATCCATAATTATAAAGTAAGAGTCCTTTCCTCTGTTCATGTAGGCTTTGGCTATTTTCTGTTGAATTTTTTTTGCTAGAGGCTTGTCATCTGGGGGAATATAAACTGACAGAATAGTAATGACTGGTCGCTTGAAGTAAAGATGTACCTCTAGCAAATACTCATAGTGTTTAATAACTTTGCCTATATGCATACTTATATCCTTCCTGAGAAGTAAACCTACTCTTGAACCCTTTTTTTTGCCACTACTACAGTTTGACCAAAAATCAGTAAAGTTACTCCTATTTTTCAACAAAAATACTCTTCTTTACTTGTGATATTAGTTTTTATAATACCTACAGTGTAACCCACAATAGTCCCATTCGCATTAGTCACAATCTCACTATAGTCACCTTAATTCTCCTATTTAATTATATATACTATATTTAAATTTTAGCTTGTATTAGTCACAATCTCGCAATAGGCACATAGAAAGTCTGATTTTGGCACGTGACTATTGCAGGGTTTGACTATATAATATTTAATTTCTTTTGCTCTGCCCATTCTGTTAACGCATCCATTTTTTGACTATTTGCTTTAAGTCCATTAATGTTGTGTGTTTAAAATAAAATAAAAATTAAAAAATAAGTAAAAAATAACAAATAAAAAAAACAAAAAATGTAAGCAAACTAATAAAAAAAAATAAACGAAGCTCAAGACCTTCATTTTCTGAAATAAGAGTTCACATTCTTGCAAATTCAGAAATTGTGAAAGCCGGGTTAATGTTCTTGCAAAATGCTAAAAAAGTCGCAAAGTGCTAAAAAAGCTAGGTTGATTTTCTTGCAAAGTGCTAGTAATTAAGAGTTTTGTTCTCACAAAGTATCAAAATAAAATAAATTAATAAAAAATAAAACAAAAAAAAAACAAAAACAAAAAACATGAAACAAAAAAATAAATGAAGTGAAACCTTGCAAAAACTTGCAAAATCTTGCAAAATCTTGCAAAAATTGCGCCTATTTCTTTAAAGTAGCATTTCTGAAAATTTAAAAATTGCTAGAAAAATCAGTTGTGTGTTAATGTAAAGTTTTGGAAGTCTGAGTAGGCATGTGCAAAAAAAGTGCCAAAAAGTTGTTGGTTTTCTTGCAAAGGGCTGGAGTTCTTGTAAAATATGAAAAAAATTAAAAATAAATAAATAAAAAAAAGAAATACAAAACAAGAAAGCAAAAAAAATGAAAACAAAAAAAAATGAATATAAAAAAAAACAAAAGAAATAAAAAAATAGTGCGAATAGAAGATTCAATTTAAAAACAAAAATCCAATCTGATCCTGTAATACAGATTTGTAGTTTAATTTTGATATATTCGAAGTATTTTGAAAATATAGTCCAATAAGTCCTTGGTATGACCCAGGTTATATATCTACTGATCACACTAGTCCACTCAAAAATAGTTCAAATTTACTTTCAAACCATTTTCAAAATATTTAGTAACCTAAAATATTTTGAAATATATTGCAAAATGTTTCAAAATATATTGCATATGCAAAATTTTTTGAAAGATTTTGCAGGTTTGCAAGATCTTTTAAAAGATTGCACTACTATAAATTTGCTAATGAACTTATAGTAAAAATCTCAATAATTTTAATAAATATTTTTAATAAAAAATAACTTAATCTTAATCGCATACCAAAATAGCAAGTAGGCTTTGCAAAAGAATTCTTTACAAAAAAAAGAATAACTTTAATATAAACTAACTCAAACTTAAGCTTATAATCTAACTCAACTTAACTGCAAACTGGAATAGTGAGCAAGTTTTGTAAGAGAATTTTACAATAACTATAATAGAAATTGTAGTAATTCAAATGCACACAAACTTAGCTATATTCAATCAATAGAAGAAAAGCAGGAATACTAGTAGTACAGGGCTCTAGACATTTTTCATATAGGTTATAGCTCTACTTGCCGAACAAACTGAACAAACTCAAAACTCAAAAATCGATTGTTAGGGAGCTTCCAGAAATCAGCTGATTTCTGGGTGGGTGGGTGAGTCAGCTGAAGTATCAGGTGTAATTCCAGCCAAAATTTCATAATTCCGGCCAAAGTTGCAAAATTATTTTTGCATTTTCATATAAAATAGATTGTAGATCAACTTTGTATACCATATCATATGATTTACATATAAACATCATATGATTCGACCAATGAGGATTATCAAATTGTTGTGTAACCTAGGAAAAACATATAGTGACCTCAGAAAATTTAATTCTATATGAAGTTTATTTTTTTAAAAGAGATGCATTTCTTACAACTTCACTATTATAAACAAGCTACTTTAAACTATATATTATATAAATACGATAAAAATTGACTCAGATAATAAAAAGTTTTATTAGAAGCATATTTTTATTTACTATATAAAAATTTAATCTACCATGTAGATCATATGAAAAATGATCTACGTATACCCTACCCTTAAAAATTAATAACTTTTAATACTCTTTTAATCTACTAGACCAAATTTGATGATTCAACTACCAAAATGATCCTCTCAACAAGAGAATTCTAGCGAGCTCTAAATTGTTCAAACCCAATCACAGGATCCTGTGATCGGAATAGATTTGTGTTACTATAAAAGTTCTATAATTTATAAATAATTATGACCCATTTATAGTAATACAAATTTATTTCGATCTTAGGATCCTGTGATTGGATTTTAACGATTTGGGGCTTGTTAGAATCCTCTCAATGAAAGGATTCTTCAAACAAGTCCAAAATCGTTAAAATCCAATCACAGGATCCTAAGATCGAAATAAATTTGTGTTACTATAAATGGGTTATAATTATTTAATAAATTATAGAACTTTTATAGTAATACAAATCTGTTCTGATCACAGGATCCTGTGATTGGGTTTTAACAATTTAGGGCTCACTAGAATTCTTTCATTGAGAGGATTATTTTGGTAGTTGAATCATCAAATTTGGCTTAGTAGATCAAAAGTTATTTACTATTAAATGTTATATTTAACTTTTTAATAATCGTAAAATCTGATTGGCTAATTGGGGTATCAGGTGTGGGTGGGTAGGGTAGGCTTATAGTAAACAAAAATTAGCTGATTTCTGGAAGCTCCCTTATTTACAAAAAATTCAATCAAACAAATAATCTTGATATTCTGCAAATTTATTATATATAGCTATAAGAATATATATTAATTATTTAAATAAGAATTATTAACAAAGTTTTTGAAAAATTAGTTTGACCAGAGTTTGAAATTTGGTTATGGACAGACCCAAACTATAATAGTTTGGAATTTGGACGGCAAGTATAGTCATAACTGAATTTTGGCCAATTTTGACATAATTTGCTAAAAAGAACAAAACTATATTTTGCTAAATAACTTTTGATTCAATAATTAGAATTAAATAAACTTTTTTTATTAGTTTATTCAAATTGGACTACTAGATGCCAAGTTAATTGCTAAAAACTGTTTTTTTGCTTTTCAAATTGTAGGGGTTTTTGCTGAAATGCGTAATGTATAATCTCTGTACTAGATATTTAGAGTTCTGGTAGTATTATTTAATCTTGTAATAAAAATCATAGTAATATTGATACAAACAAACTCAACTTTAGCTATATATATTGTTATCCTATATCCACTTCTTCAAAGATATTAGGTAACTAGAGTGATCTTAGACAGTGAACACTTTGTGTAACTTCAAACTTTGTTACTGTGTATATCTAAGTCAGTATAGCGTTTTTAAGAAAACTTAACAAAGAAGATTTAAGGCAATTTGCAATTACGAAAGAGGCTACAATTAAAAGTATATGAGGATACTAATAACTGTTTGATTTGTGTTGTTAATAGTTGTTTTTTTATTGAAAGAGTATGAAGACTCGATGTTGAACTTGGGGTCCACATCAGCCGCTTTTATACTTTTTGAAATTTTACAAATGTAACGGTCAATATCTTTTACATATGTAATATATACTACAACTACTATTAATAAAATATATAGTATAACTAGTATAAATATAATATATGTAATAAATAATATAAATATAATATATGAGATATCTAGAATATATGCTATAAATATGACATCTTTTAGATATGTCAGATCTACGATTTTTGTCCGCAGCAATCGCCTAGCCAATCAGATTGTTGATCTATTAATAAGTATAGGAGTAAATGTTTGACAACTCCTATCTTGGCAACCAGAGGCCATACAGGGACGTACTATAGCTCATTCGAACCGTCGCGGCGAGCTGAGTCGAATGGTGGTGGTTTCATCGAATTCGGATCACTGGTTCGAAAGTTATGTCCGTTTTATGATGTTTCATAGATCAACAATATCATATCATTGCTCTTTTCAATTTAGTTGAATTTAATTACTATATAATTTTTTTCAAGCTTAATGAGTCTAAAATTATAATACAGATAATTATCTAAATTTGTTATATTTTTAGAACTTATAAGTACTTTATTATTATATTACTAAATTGGTTACACATATACAAATATAAACAAATTAAGTGATTATATATTTGTAATTATGAGATTTGTGAACTCTATAAAAAATAACAATTAATCAAATCAAACAAAATTAAAGAGACAAAGAGTTTTGTAAAAAATTTTTTACAGTCATTCATAATATAAATTACAATAAGGCCATGCAAAGTTAAGAATCTAAAAACATGGATCAGTAGTTAGATTTTTTAATTTACTATAAATTAACAAAATAATATTTATATTAATAAAGTTATATAATATTATTTTTTTATTTTATACAACAAGAAATCAAAATTGGGACAGTAATTATATTTATTTTGTCAGTCTTATTAGACTATTATAGAAAATTAAGGCCTCTATCTGTTGACTCCAGAATAGCAAAAAAAGTAAATATCAAAAATTGAATTAATACAATTTAAAAAAAATAAAAAATTGAAAAAATGGATTAGTAGGTAATGCAAAATATTGCATACTCTAATTTAATATAAACAAGCTCAACCTTAATAACATACTAAGTATTATAGAATAGTAAGTAGATTTTGTAATAGAATTATTTATAGTATGAGTTTAGTATCAGAAATGGCAGGTTATTGGTTATTACTTATGGAGCAGGTGTCTGGTAGATTGATTTTTAACCGATTTTGGCAGGTTATCAGTTTTGACAGGATCGGTTCTGAGAGGGCCGACTGTAATAAGATTCATATTAATTCTGATATTACTAGAATAGTAAACAAGTTTTGTAAGAGAATTTTACAATAACTTATAATAGACCTTACAATAATTCAAATGCATACAAACTTAATTAAACTGTTCAATAAAAGAAAAGTAAAGGCACTAGTAGTGCCTTATCTATTACTTGTTGTATATAAATTATACTCTGAACAACTTTACTTAGTAGCAAAATATAGGTTATTTTGATAAAAAATTAAGTTAGCTATATACTAAAGTTAAAATTTTCTGTTTTGTAATATAAAATTTTTTTTTATTATGATAACCTGCTTTGGTTTAGCATGTTGTTAAAGGCAGAAATCCAGGCTGGTGTTATAAAATAGACAACTACCAACTACCAAAACCAAAGAAAACCTTATAATATACCTAATAGTAAGAGACAGAACAATTTGAAAAAGCTAAGGTGTATTGGTTATAAGATAAGTTCACAAGACAAGTTGCTATTAACAAGAACAAAGAAACCAAAATCAGTTTCTAATTTTTATTAATACTAGTTTTTCTCACACTTCTTTATCACTAAATAGTATTTTACATAGTTTTTATATACTATTCTATTTCATATAGAATTTTTGAACTTTTATCTTCTATCCTACAATTTTTCCTACTCAAATGTTAGAATCATGCCATATTAAAGCTTTTTGATCTTGCATTTAATGTCCTTCCTGATTTAGATAAATTCGTTTAATTAGCAGACTGTGTGCAAGAACTAGTTTTCAATAGGCAATTACAGTACTTTTATAGTAACTCTAGCAAAATTGACATCACATATTTTTTACTGATCCAATTTTGCTGATAACAATTTTCACCATCTAAATTTTTATATTCTATAAAAAATAACTATATTATTACCTTTTACTTTTCCTAAAAACAAACTTACAAACAAAAAACAAATAAAAAAACAAATTCTAAAAAAATGGTTAGTTCAACTTTGAACTACTATAACAAAAAAAAAACCAAAATTAAAACAAAATACTACTAAAGCCATTCCCATATTTGCATTTTTTTTTTAGCTTTTTTTTTAATTTAATTTTTTTACTGTTTTTTCTATTTAGCAATTCTCTTTGGGATAGAAGACCATGGCCCAGTTCCTCCACAGTAAGTATAAAGTATTCTTTCTTTTGGGCTCTTTATTCTATGTTAATTTTTCTTTAACTTTTTTAAGAAAGTGCAGTAAATTATATGAGTAGGGTTTATATATGCCCTGATCCCCATAGAGATAGGACTATTGACCAATCAAATTTTATAATATTTAAAAAAAACTCAAAAATGTCTTTAATTTAAAAATAAGCTACCCACAATTGACAAAAGTCACTACATAGTAAAGTCTAAATTTTACTAAGCAAATCAATTAAAGTCGCTTACTTGTTTAGAAGTTCAAAATACATTTACTATAACATTTTCATTAGTATTGGAGAACTTTATTGTTTGACTTTTGATTTTTACATTTGACAAAAAAATTAAAATTTTTTAAAAAATATATTTGACAAATATAAAAATTAAAAGTTAAATAATAAAAAATTCTTTAATTTTAATAAAAATATATAGTATATGTATTTTGGTCTTTCAAACAAGTTTACTTAATTGATAATTATTAATTGACTTAGTAGAATTTAGACTTCAACTATTTGCATTAACTAAAAATTGATTTTACTCTAATATTATTAGCTATTTATACTATATATACATGTTGTGCCCCAAATGCAAATCAGGCCTAGTTGTTAATTGGAACAGCCCAAATGTCAATATTTATAGCCAAAATAAAAGACTGGCCTAATCTAACTCCAACCTAACCCTAATATCTGGGCTAAATTAATTTTTAATTTGGCCAGATTGACAACTGGGCCAATTGGTATTTGGGGCATAACACATATATTGGATGTGATAAATGAGAGCCCTCCTAAAAATTATATGATTTATTGCACTTCCCTAACTCTTTCTTTTTATTGTTGTTACAGAAGCCTTTTCAAATTTGAAATTGTATGATATAGATAATTGATGCTTTCCTTTTTTTATTTTTATTTTGAAGATTCCTTTTTCAATACTAATTTCATTTTTATAACCTCCACTAGCATCTTAGATATCTACGATTTCAGTAAATTCTACACTAGTAAGTTCTTTTTCTTTTTACTCTACTTAGCTGTTTTAACAAAATTTATCTACTTTTTCTAACTACAATTTATATGCACAACTTAGGGCTTCTTCTTTCAGAGTTCTTTTAGTTTTATTGCCCTTTTCTTGATTATTTTCATTCTCATCAACTAATATTACTCTATTATTTTCTTTTAATTCTTTGCTATCTATGATTTTTTCTTTTGGCTTCAACTCTATTCTTCTACAATTATCAATTTCAGCTGACTTTTAATAATTCATCAAGACTTTCTTTTTAACTTCTATACTCTTTTCAAATCTGAGTCCAACTACTTTATCTACATGCTCTATTTAGTAGCTTTTTTTACAACTTAAAGAGGTTTGTTTTTTTATATTAATTTTTTCTCTTTTTTGTCTTCAATTCTATTTATTTAACTTCAAATTCTTTCTTTTCATCCTTCCTGACTTTACTCCCATTTTAGTGGTAGGGCCCAAAGGTACATATTCTATTAGCAGTTTCAATCTCTAGTAATTTTTTTATTTTTGGAATCAATTCTAGTACAAGATTACTATATCTGACAACTAATTTTTGAAAGAGGAGTTCTATGCAACATTTTCTTTTTAAGACCAATCTTAGTACCTTTAATTAGCTCTTTTAAGATAACATTAGTATCAATCACTTCGGGTAGCAATCAATTAATCAACAATCACTTTACTGATATAATATTTTACTAACAATTATTCACTGCCAAGTTTATTTTACTGACAGTTTATTTTACTAAAGCTTATTTCGCTAATAAAGTAATTCTGGTTATTGTCATTAGGAGCAGGTTAGAATTAGGTAGAATTAGTGCTAAAGTTATATGCTTTTTGAAAAAAAATTTGTTAGTGAAATGAACTTCAGTAAAACAAACTGCTGGTAAAATGAGTTTGTCAGTAAGTATTTGTCAATGAAATGTTATGTCAGTACTAATTAAAAATATTATATAATAAATGGCATGCCCCTAACTTGTGGGTACCTACTAATAATATAGTCTTTTTCTTTACAATAGGTACACTTTATTTCTTTTCGTGAACTTCATTTGATTGATTAGTAGTTTAAGGGTTCTATTGGGCTTGCTATAATTGAGTCTTTTTTATTTAGGCTTTAACTTGTTTTTGAAGTTTATTAAATATTATTAGTGGGTATATTTTATACATTTTTTTAAAAAAATTTTGTAGGAACAAATTCATAACAAATTTAAGCAAAATTTACAAATAAAAAAAATGGATGTTTATAGTTTGTCAATCTAAAAAAATAAAAAACAAGTGCACTATTCCGTTAGTGCCTCAAACAACAAAGAGAAAAAACAAAAACTAAAACAAAAAACATAAAGAAAAAATCACTATGAGATCCACTTGCAATTATGATTTATGTTCATATAGTACACCCTATCAAAACTGATTCTGTCAAAACCGATAACCTTCCATAACTGATAAAAAGTTAATCCACCATATTGGTTTCATAATTCAAATTTGATAACTTGTCATTTCTGATAACCAGTACTCAAAATATCAGATATCTATAAGACTTCTATAAGATATCAATCAGATTTGTAAAGTAAAATTAATTGGCTCAAATCTGATTTTGTGTAACTAAATATATATATATATATATAATTTGGCCAATCATATTTAGATAGGATTATGTGACCTTTAGGCTATTAGTATTTTAAATCTGATAACCTCTCAAAGCTAATACAAAACCTTTCTACCATGCATACCAGTTTTAACAGGGTGTACTGTATTTGTAAATTTGAGTAGATATTTTGATCTCTCAGTCACTACCAAATTGTCAAAGGCAGAAAACTGGACTAGTACAGACAACTACCAACTACCAAGACTAAAAAACACCTCACAATATGTCCAATGGTGAGAGGCAAAATGATATGGCAAGGCTAAGACATATTAAGTATAAGGTGAGTTCACAAGGCAAGTTGTTATTAATAAGGAGCAAAGTAACCAAGGTTAGTTTCTAATATTTATTAATACTAGTTTTTTCATGCTTTTTATTGCTAAATAGTATTTTACATAGTCTTTATATACTATTCTACTTCATATGAGATTCTTAAACTTTTATCTTCTATTCTACAATTTTTTTTACTCAAATATCAAAATCATACTATAACAAAGCTTCTTTGATTCTGTATTTAATATCCTTTCCAATTTAGATAAATTTATTTAATCAGCAGACTGTGTATGCAAAAACCAGTTTTTAATGAATGATCATGGTATCTTTATGGTAACTCTGGCAAAATCGATAATATATTTTAAACTGATCAAATTCTGCTACTAACAATATACAAAATGCATTTTCTTAAATCTTTTACAAAATAAAAATAGAATTAAAGTTAAAAAAATTTTCTTTTAAAAAATTATTATTTTTCTAACTTTAACCCATTTTTTACTTAGTAAAAGGTTCAAAAAACTGTTTTATACAAGTAAATTTACATGCAAAACAAGTTTATTTAGAAGCCCAAAGCAGGTTATTTTAATAAAAAAGGGGTTAATATTACAAAACAGAAAATTTTAATTTTGGTATATAGCTAACTTATTTTTTTGTCAAGATAACTTTTTAGAGCATAATTTTATATTATTAATTTTTGTTTTAAAATTAGTAAATATTTTTTTTTAACTAAATTATATTTTAAAATTGTACAAAATTAACAAAATTTTGACTTGGTTTTTAAACTTATTTTTTTTTGGTCTATATAACTGTAAATTTTAATTTTAAGTTAATAAGTTATATTTAAAAGAATTTTCTAATCAATATTTATAGTAAATTTATATTTTTATTGCTATATAAGCATGAAATAACAGGTATAAGTATTATTTTAAAATTTGACCACAGCATATAGTATCTCAAATTAGCACCTATATGTGTTTCAAATTAATGTGCACCTGATATAACTAGTAATTAATTTGTATAACAATTCAATAGCATTATTAAACTGGGTTATAAAACTTAGTATTTATAGCTATTCTTATCTATCTAGTAAAAAATTTACTAAATAGTTATTTTCCCATTTTGATAAGTTTTGATTTTGGTAATAAGCAATTATACAATATCTTGTTATTTAATATGAATGATAAGGTTAAAAAAATTCGAACCAATTATTTATTTAAGATTGGATAATTATTAAAAATAAAGTGACTATTTGGGGTCTTTGCTTTGAAAATAATCTTATAGGACTATGTAGATTTTATAAACAAAAATTAAAATTTCTAGCTATCCAGTAATCACAATTCAAATAAACTTTTTTTATTTTGTAGAGCTTAGTAAGTTCTACAAAATAAAAAAATTATTTGATTTGGATTATTTGATAGCTAAAAAATTAATTTTTATTTGTAAGGTCTGCATAACTATGTAAATTTATTTTCAAGGCAAAGATCTTATTTGATCAAAAATTATTAGCCCAATTATGGTAATAACAGATATTACATTGTAATATCAAATTTTATACTGCAACAAAGTCACATGATCCATGTGACTAAATACCAAATATCTATAGCATTAATTCACAAAAAAATCTAGAAATATCACATGATGATACAGACATTCATATCTGCATAATTTATTAATCTGCATACCCCTAATTAAATTTATTAATAATCTAAAATAAACCTGTGAAATATATTATTAAATGCAGCAAAGCTGATGAATAGTTTATTCAATATATTAAATTTAGAAATTAATTAATTAAAAGTATTAAAGTCACAAATATTAATAGAGAAGCAGGAGAATACTTTCCCTGAATCATGTATATAAAGCTTTTGTTTTCACCTTGATCTGACTTTAGACTTCAATTACACAATCCTTTGAAATATATAAATAGATTCAAACTCTTCAATCCCTAAATATCTTTAATAAAGTATAATCATATCTTTATACACATTAAATTAAACACTTATCTTGCAACTCTATATATCTTTATATGTGTTTAGTTGTGTCTCTTTTGAACAAAAACTTATAAATCCTCTTAAATAAAGTTATATAAAATATGCACACTAATTTACTAAATTACTATAGTTATAGTTTATTGTATATAAACAGATTCATCCTCTAAATTATATAAGAGATTAATTTCAGGTTGACATATTAGTAGTAACTGTGAGATATAGCTCAATTTAAGTTATTAAATATTGTATGAGTTACAACTTACAAAGGCAAACAGATCAAATTGACTATTATTTATTATATCAAAGCATGAAGAAAGATTTTTGTAATTTTTGTTATCCCTTATCTGCAAAGATATGCTATACATTTAGACAGTTTTCATCTTGGTTTTTCACTATTTATCCCATTTATTCATATACAAAAAAAATATAAGCATCTTGTAGAACTTGAAACTAAATATCAATAGGCCCAATTGATACAGTGTTGCAATATAGTAGTTTGATTAATTTTTAGTATTAAATTCTAGCACTCTTTAGAAAATCTACTAGAGTTAGTAAAATTTATCACTCTCATTACAGTGTATACCCAGTGTTTTCAGATAGACCCAGCTACTTATATTTTTAGTTTTCAATTACCAACTCCTAAAATAACCACCTCCAATAACAATATTTTAAATTACCTTAAGGATTATGCTAAAAACTCTATTATTCTATAAGTAGATCTGTTTACTAGTGATAGTTTTCAAGATCCTCATACATGGCTAAAAAGATTTGAAAAACTGCTGCTGCTAATAACTGGAACTATAAGAAAAGGTTAACTATTATCTCTGCCTTTCTATATGATAATGCAGACGAATGGCAAACAGCATTCTTTAAAAAAGCAACTATTACCAACTTCGATCAGGCTGACTAAAAAAATCTAGTTAAAGAGTTTAAAGAATGTTTTTGTTATATTATTCGGTAGCAAAATCAATAGCTATAAGAATTAAATAACTTAAACTAGCAAATTGATGAACCGTTGATCCTATTATAGCAAGTTCAACTAATTAGTTAAACAAGTATGACCAGGAATAAAATTACAGGATAAACAGAGTTTATATTATTTTAAAAAAGGGCTATGCTTAGAAATTCTACCTGTTCTTTTCTTGCATAATTCTACTGACCTAGGGAGCATGTTCAAATTCGTACAAACTTATAAACTAGGAATAGATTTTACCAATGATACTGTACCCAATTGGCCTACCACCACTAGAAATTATGAAAAAAAGACTGAACAGCTTACAAAACAATTGCAACAAATAAGCATAAACTATGCCACTATCACGTCAGCATTAGTAGCACAAATAGAAAAGAACTTACCCCAAGTATCAGCCTCGAAATTAAGTAATAAATAGGTCAAAGGAATTTAAATGCTATAAGTACGGAGAACCAGGCCATATTACAAGAAACCACAAATATTCGAACCATAATACAAGTTGGTAAAACAATTCAACAAAGAAAAGGATCAGGATAAAAATATTAATTTAGCTATAGTAGAAAGTGGTAAAGAAGATAAGATTATATTACGCATCCTTAACCATATACCACTGATTAGAAAGAAGCAAGCAAAAGACAGAAGCAAAGTGAATTATAAAAAAAAAAGCTTTACAAAAGAAAACTAGAATACAAGAACAAAAAGAAGGTGTATCTATAGAAGTGGAAGAAATAATTGACTCCAAACCTAGAAGAATTTTAATGAAATAGTCAATAAACTTCTGCTATATGATAATTTTGAAAGACCTACTAAATATAAGAACACAAGCCATATATGGTTAGTTACTGCAATATCCCAACCAAAAATGTAATCTAGCCAAAGAATTAAGAAGAAAAAAAGTTTCAAGTATAGAGGCCAACTATGTGAAAGCTGATAATCTTTGAAAAACGTTTGCTATGCATTGTCACGTGTGCATCCGGAGAACGCTAGTGGTTGCTATTTTAAACTTAAGCACTGCAGTAAGCCTCATTACTAGAAAATTGATAAAAAATTTGGGGTTAGAGATCAACAAGCCTTTTAGGACTATAGTTATTACAGCTAATAACAATAGAGTAAAAGCTATTGAAATTGTTAGCAGTATCAAAATTACTTTGCAGGATATTATTATACCAATCAACCTTCAAGTAATAAAGTCAAGAAGAAACTCTGCTACTAGATAACAATTGGTTTAACAAGTCATGTGCAAGATTGAACTTTAATAAAAAGCCCTAAATGTTCAATATTTAGATAAACAAGTGATAGTTAACACTACTCATATTAGCAATAAAAGCCTACTGCAGGAGTTAGAAAAATTTACTAATAAAGAGAACTAGATAAATGAGTTAGAAAATGACAATGAAATTCAAGAAGTTGTTTTATTTGATACTATACTTTCAAAAGGCAATAACTTGTTTTATAACCCATAGTCAGATGATAATCCTACCATCTACTTAGTTGATTCTTGCAGAAAAGATAAAATTTTGTTTAATATTAATAAGGATTTAAAAAAACAATATGAACAGGCCGTAAATCTGTTAAATAAAAATACTCATGTTTTCACCCAAAAATTAATAAAAAAAGACAAACAATTGGGCTAGGACAAATTAACTTAGTATGCTATGAAAACAAAATAAGAGATGCTAAACCAATTAGTCAACAGTCTTATACTATAGCCTATGATGAGCAGCAATTCTTTCAAAAAAAAATTCTTGCTATAAAGGATCAAGGAATTATATTCGAATTAAAAAAGTTCCTAGGCTCATCTGTGGTCTTTGTACCCAAAAAGAATAGAAAAAACGAATCTGTATAGACTAATATAAATTAAATATGGTCACAGAAAAGGATGTATATCCCCTATCTAATATTAATAAGATTTTATTTGAATTCAAGAGGGCAAGATGGTTTTCTAGTCTTGATTTTGCAAGAGGCTATTGGCAAGTTGTAGTTAAAGAAGAGAACAAAAAGAAAACTGAATTTATAACCAAGGTTGAAACTTACACATTTAGTGTTATGCTATTTAGTTTGTGTAATGCTCCATTAACCTTCTAATAGCTGATGAATCACATGTTGGAACTGTATATCAGCAAATTTTTGTTCATATATCTGGATAATATCACTATCTACTCAAAGATATTTGATAACCATCTTCTATATCTTCGACAAGTTTTTAGAAAGATTGAGAAAGCAATTTAAAATTAAATTTAAAAAAGTATTTATTCTTTTGCAACAAAATTAAAATTTTAAAACATATGATCAGCAAAGATAGAATCACGCCAGATAAAGAAAAGTAAAAAAAATAAAAAGCTTTACCATACCAACTATAGTTAAACAAGTATGAGCCTTCTTAGGTCTCAAGTTATATTACCAGAAGTTTATCAAGGGCTTTTCTAAGATTGCAAAGCCTCTAAATCAGTTATTACAAAAAGATTAGCTATATAGATGGACTCAAGAACCAAGTCAAACATTTAATATCCTAAAGATTATCTAATAATAGCCCCATTTCTTCAGTACTCAAAATTCGATCAACCATTTTATGTTTATATGAATGCCTTAACATCCTAGTTAGGTGCTATCCTTGTATAGCTAAATAATAACAAAAGAGAGTATATAGTAGCATACGCAAGTCAAAGCCTAAAAAAAATGAAAAAATTACTCTTTAACTGAGTTAGAGTGTCTCACAGTTATTTGGGCCATAGGACACTTTCATCAGTACTTGAGTACTTGAACTCTAAGCCATTCTTTTTTATTACTAAAGCTGCAGATATTAGAATATCAATAAACATATACTATGATGTTTGATATGCTATATGTAACAGGATGTTTAATATAATTATATATAAATTTTATATGATATGAAGAGTAATGTACTATCTTGAACCTTCTAAATGTCTGCAGCTCTACTTATTACAAACTATTCTGCACTATAGTGGCTCTGAACACCTGAGTTGGAGGCTAAATGAGCTTGCTAAATTTGCAGCTCAAATACTATAATTTTATTGTTGTTTACTAACTGGGTCATAAGCATAATAATGTGGATGCATTATCCTGGTTATTCAAAAAAGAAGACAAGTCTGTATATATGATGGATAAAGATAAAGAAGAATTAGTAGAATACCAAGATCATAATAAAACATGCAGCATAACATTACAATACAACTTACCAAAATCAATTGTCTATTGTATACACTTCTATGAGCAAGTAAAATTCTTCTCCAAAGTATTTGGTATGATAGACAATACTGTACCTGTATTATATAGAACACATTAGTAGTTGGCTTAATAAAAGGATAAAAGAGAACCATTAGCCACAGAACTAAAAGGGCCTGAATGCACAATGATGTTGTAGTAATAAATTATACTTACCTGAAGATAATTGTACCAAATACAAACTTGACCTGAAGTTGTGGATAGTACTCAAATGGTATCCTATAGAAGAAATAGCAAAAAGCTATTGGCCTACACCAGATGTTGAAGAAATAAATGATGCAGTGAAAATCCGAAAAGTACTATTCAATATGGGTTGTAAGAGTATAGATGATGACAAGCCTCACAAAATATATATAAAATTGGATGATCTAGTTAGTTGAATGAAAACATAATAATAGAAAAATGGATTAATATAGTAACCAAACCTTGGTAGCTACAACCTCTTGAGACCCCTACTGAAGAATATTATCAAGAATTTAATAATTTTAAGGATACTTATTTTTGCAACTCAGTATGGTGGAGAATACCAAACTCTATCTGTTGCTACTAAGCTATAACCATCCTCAAATGACATAAAACCTTGCAAGTCGGTCAATGCTACTATACCTAAAATAATAAATAATTAGTAACTTAAAAATAAAAAATATAAAATTAATAAGATGGATACAATTAAATATACCCAAATTAAAAACTTTCTAACAGAAGCCTGCTACCTGCCACAATTTAAATATAGACAAAAGAAGCAATTAGAATCACAAAGCAAATTTTTATTGTATGTAACCACCTATTATATAAGAAAGATCATAGAAAAAATACGAAATCAACTACTATGCATAATACAACAACACGAAGTAGAAGCAATACTATATATATTCTATGATCACCCTCTCAGTACACAGAAAAGATATTCAAAAAGATCTGCAATAAATACTATTGGTCCAGATATACGACCAAATAAGGAATTATATACATACCTGTGATTAATTAATGTAGAGAGAAATATTGAACATATAGTTTATTATAGCCTATTTCTATTGAAGCCCTATTTCACAAAATTGGTATAGATTTTGTCAGCCCACTACCTGTGACTACAAATCAAAATTGATATATAATTGTTTTTATTGATTAAATAACCAAGCCAAGGCCATACTAATAGCAAATGCACAAGAAACTGCCCACTTTATATTCAATAAAATTGATTGTCAACATGGATGCCCTGTATATATGATATCAAATCAAGGACTTCATTTTAATAATGAGGTTATAAGGTTCTAATAAATAATTTTAAAATTAAACACCTAATATCCACTCTTTACTACTTCCAGACCAACGGGTTAGTTGAATGATATAACTGTACATTATGCAAAGCCTTAGCAAAATTGACCAAACAAGAGCAAGAGTTGGATGCATTAATATCCTCAGTACTATATACCTACTGTACAAGCAAACAAGCAACTACCAAGTTTACTTCTTTCTATCTGATATATGGAAGAGAAGCTCATTTTTCGAACTTTAGAGAAGAAAATAATTTAAATGAAATATAGTAGATCAATTAACTGTATTTATCAAAGAACTATCTACTTGTAGAAAGATTATAAGAAAAAATTGTTACTATGCTCAGAAGAGACAAAAGTTCTACTGGGTTCAAAAACTAAAGAAAGTCCAAAGAATATTCCAGAAAGGTGATAAAGTTTTATTATATGATACTGCTCAAATTAGAAGACATACAAGAAAGTTCTTATCACAGTAGTGTTATAGTGAAATGCAGTATATGGAGTATATGAATAGAAATAAGAACAAAATGATCTAAAGATCATTAGGTAGTGCATGTGATGCACATGATCGATCAGGAATCATGAGATTAATGAATAATCAATTATATTACGCAAGGGTATATCGAAATAAGATCATTAAATATGCATAAATAATATAGTAATATTAGAATAAAAAGGTCATATAACTGAATTAAGAGCAAATTATGATATAACCCATAATATATATTTAAACAAAAGTAATTATAGCATTAGCTTGAGAGTCTTTCCCCTTAATTAATAAATAAAAAATTGAATAAAGTAAATTAAATATAATTTTAAACACTTGTCTTGATAGTAATAGTATTAAAATATAGCAATTAAATCAGTTAGAGCAAAGTATTGAGTGCTCACTATTCGTATTAGACCATTTTGTGGCTCAGGGCACGAATTTACCCTTAACACAAGGACCTGGGTAGATGAAAGTCCTTCTTGCTAGAAGTTGAATAAGAAGTACAGGGTATTACTTCAAAGAAATAATATAGTTGATCAATAATTAGAAAAAAAAAAGTTAATAGGTATCTTTTAAATTGGTAAAGTACCTACAAGATATGCCATAAAGACCCTGAACTTTATACTTGGACATAGATCACACAGTCGACTATAGGAGCAGTCTATGAAAATGAACTTGATGAGATGATACGAAGATGGTGCGAAAAGAGAGAAAAAGATCAGTAAGGAAAAAAATAAGGTAACCAATAAAGGTCTGAAGTTTGAAGCACCACATTATAAAACAAGTCAACTTGAGTGGTATTGGGATAATGTCAGCCATGGTAATTATGTGGAGAAAATAGAAGGTACAAAGGAAAAGACCATTAATGTACTAGATACTGAAATAGAACCTGTCAATAAAGTAAAGTAGATAATTTACTTGAAGGTCTTGAGGTTGAAAGAATCGAAAATGATAAAGTTAGTGTAGTTGAATCTTGCCAAAAATCTGTTAATAAAGAACATGCTAGTGAATCGTATAGTAGTGGATATTATAATGACAAGAACAATAAAATTAAGTAAACAAAAATGAAGCACTTATCTGTTATAATACCAATATGGATGTAAAAGAAATACTTGAGAAAGATTTGAAGCAAGTCAAAGGTAAAACATCCATATGATCTAAACTAGAAGAAGATAAGAGATTAGTATTTGATCCAGAAAAATTTATTGAGAGTAACAATATAATATCTGACCTGCAATATGATGAAGTCGATACCAAAAGTATACCTATAGAACTTGGCAGTGAAAGAGACGCGACTGAACTTGGTAATGCTAATAAAAAGAATAATTTTAATATTGACAATGGTAATGTGGAGAATGCCGGTGAAATAAAAAGATCAAATATTAAAAAAAAGCACATACAAACAATATCTGATAAGAGTACTGTAGTTGATTTGAAAGGAAATATCCTACCTGATCTTGGACGTAAGTATCAAAATGGTGATAATAATAAAAAATCAATTGATGCGATTAAAGAAAAAGATGTAAATGTGGATAAACAAACAGAAAAAGCAAACATATCTAGAGTTGAATGTATGAAGTATGACAATAATTTCAAAAAAAATAGTAATGACGGAGCTCATTAAATGGATAGAATGGTAAAAATATTGATACAAGAGGAGTTGAAGGAGGGATTTGATCTTGGAGCCAGGTATCAAGGTGATAATAGTGGTGGTCGTATGAAAAAGGAATTGAATGATAGTAGATTAATTGATATTAATATTGAAACAAGAAAGATAACATTTAATAAATATGCTATACCTGTAGTGTCCAATAGTACTAATGCGATCAATTTGGATCAAAGAAAGATTAGTATCAAAATAACAAATACAAGTTGTCAATGATTAAATTGGATCCAAAGGTAGCTCGATATGATGAGACAATAGTGAAAAAGAGGTGTGATAAAGAGTTCGACCATAGTGGTTGTAAAATTGATGAATTTGTGGAAGAAGTGGCAAAGTCATTAATGAAAAATAAGTTGGACAATTATAAGGTATATGATAAAGGAGAAATAGAAGTTGATTAATATGACATACCTGCTATAGTTAAAGTTGAAAATGCTGATAATGGAAATAAAGCTCCCGATGGTAGAGCTAAAAACATTAGTATCGGAATGAGAAATATTAAAGAAACACATGATAAGAAAATAAAATACAAATACCGTCACGAATACAAGTACTGTGATAAAAAATCTTCCCATGATGAACTTTATACTTGTGACTTGGAATCAGTAGTAGACTGAAAGTACTGAAAAGGGCAGGTTGTATGTGAGAAATAAGGTAAATAAGTTAAGGTATAATAAAATAAAGAGTAGAATAAATGAAGTGAAAAATGTTGATTTTGATAAAGAGTAATGAAGCATGTGGAGAATGATTACATAGAAGATAAACAAAAAGTAAATATTAATAATACGATCAAGCACAAGACAACACGAGTAGAAACAAAGAAAAAGAAAAAGCATACGAAAAGATTCAAAAGCAAACACTTATCTAAGATTTGAATTAGGCAAATATTCAACTGTGATAAGTCTGTCGGATAATTTGTTGAAAATTATAGAATTATAGGAATTATTTTTACAAATTATGATAAAAAGGAGGCCATGTTTATGTTGGAAACTTCTAGGATAAAGTTCCTGGGCTCTAGCTCATATTATGGTAAAATGCAGTATATGGTTTATTTGGATAGAAATAAGAACAAAATGATCGAAAAATCATTAGATAGTGCATGTGATGCACATAATCTATTGGGAATTATGAGATTGATGAATGATCAATTATATTACACAAGGTATATCGAAATAAGATCATTAAATATGCATAAATAATATAGTAATATAAGAGAAAAAGGGCATATGACTAAATTGTGAGCAAATTATAAAATAACCCGTAATATGTATTTAAGTGAAAGTAATTGTAGAATTAGTTTAAGAGGTTTTCCCTTTAATTAATAAATAAACAATTGAATAAAGTAAATCAAATATAATTATAAACACTTGCCTTGATAGTAATAGTATTAAATATAGAATTAAATCAGTTAGAGCAAAGTATTGAGTGCTCGCCATTTGTATTATACCATTTTGTGGCTCAGGTCACGAATTTACCCTTGACAGTAGCTTGACCCATTTATTATTTATGCTGTGTAGCACAAAACATATACAAATTATATACACTAGATAATTAAGTCTTAGATGTACTACAAAATGAATTATTACTTAAAAAGTATTATGACCATGATAAGTAATGCTTATAGAATATCCTATCAGGATTATGCAAGTATATATGCATGCTTGTAATAGTATGATGTCATACATAAAGTGTTTATAGTTGGTAATTGTTACCGCTCTACCCCTTTAACCCACATACACTCCAAAATTTAATATTACTATTTGCAAAGTTTATTATTAATCAGGAAAGAATTGTAATATCAAATTTTATGCTACAGCAAAGTCATATAATTCACATGACTAAATAGATAGTAACAGTATTTAAAATTTAGATCTAAAACTATATGCACAGCGTGCAAGAATTGAAAAGGTTTTGAGTGCACAAGCAACCAACCTGTTGCACATGTGTGCATGTAAAAAAAATTTTTCATGCATATATTTTTTATCATATATGTCCTCATAATATTTGCTACTGTAAAATATGAATTCACTCTTTAATTATATTAATATTGAAGGAGTAAAATCTATTTCAAGTGCACTTTGTAAAAATACTATAATTACTTCTTTGAATCTTAGTAGCAATATGATTTCTGATAAAGGTGCAAAAATATTAGCTGATTTGCTTTGTAAAAATACTCAATTCAGCATCAACTCCAATAATTAAAATAAAAATGATCTGTAATATCATACTTAGTACGTTTCTGGTTTTAGCATGACTGCATCGCACAGCTACCCTAATCTATTTCTGTCTACTTACAAACATTTACTATCGTTTATTCATATATTACTATATTATTTATAGTAATAGAAATAGTAATTGCTTAAATTAAAAAAGTAGTAGATTTGCAAATTACAAATTATTATCATTATAACTAATATCATTAATATATATTATTAATATATTTTGTACATTGAAATTTAAAGTTCTCTCATACATATAATTTTTTGTACATAAAAATTTAAAATTTTTGTTGCGCATAACTTATTGTACATTATTTTTATAAAATTTTAGGTGCACATTTGTGCATTTAACTTGTTAAAATTTTATACGCATAAAAATATATATGTGCATATGTGCATCATGTGCATGCCAATTTTAAATACTAGATAGTAATTTCAAAGATTTACAGCATTAATCCACAGAAAAATCTAGAAATGTCATATGATAATACAGAAATTTATATTCATATAATTTATTGATCTGCATACTCCTAATTAAATATCGCAGCTGAAGCTGGAAATGGCTAAAGCTAGAGATTAGAGGTCTTGATTTAAAACTATAAGCCCTGCTAAAATCAAACTATACCCTTTTATTATAAACTCTAACCCTAAATTCTAATTTAACTATAAAAAAAATCATGCAGAATGCATTCCAAAATTTTTTGTAAATTTCATATTAAAATATTTAAAATTTCCAGCTTCAGCCATTTCCAGCTTCAGCCACGACATTAAATTAATTAAATAATCCAAAATAAACCTGCAAAATATATAATTAAATGTAGCAGTAGCTGATGAATAGTTTATTTGATATATTAAATTTAGAGATTAATAAATTAAAAGCTTTAAAGTCACTAATATTAATAAAGAAGTGAAAGAATACTTTTTCCAAATTATATATATAAAGCCTTCATTTACATCTTGATCTAACTTTAGACTTTGATCACACAATCCCTTGAAATGTATAAATAGATTCAAACTTTCCAATCTCTAAATAAAAGATTGTATTAGATTAGTTTTAGTTATTATATTTAATAAAGTATAACCATGTCTTTATATATGTTAAATTAAATACTTATCTTGCAACTCAATATATTTTCATATGCGTTTAGTTGTGTCTCGTTTAAACAAAAACTTATAAATCTTCTTAAATAAAGTTATATAAAATATGCACACTAACTTACCAAATTACCATAGTTATAGTTTATTGTGTATAAATGGATTCATCACTGAATTATATAAAGAGGTTAATTTTGGGTTGACAATGTAATATCTTGAGGGAGGAGGAGGGTCTCTGATTTTTTTATGTTAGATATATAAATTTATAATAGCATCTGTTATTAGGGTATCACACGGACTAATTAATCAAAACTATGTTCGATAACTATGTGATTTATCATATTGCAGATTTTTTACGTTACCACAAAGCAAATCAATTTACTTCTATATACCTTATCGGATTTTATTAATTCATATGAAAATTGATATTTTAGATATTTTAAAATGTATCAACTTATTATATTGGTGTGCAATCGCCTTGAAATTTTCACCAGTTATTTATATAAAGTCAAAGAATAAAGCTATAGTTTTATTTTTTTCTATTAATATGTGGGTTTTGAACATTCACTTTATAGAGTACTTGAAAATTCATTAATTAGGACGAAAAAAGTTACATTAAAAGAAACTTAATTAGAAATTTAGCGAAAAATCAACCATAGCTACTTTGAAACAGTTCTGACGAATAGTTTTCAATTAAAAAAAATTAGATAAATAAGTACAATATTTATGTGATACCTTTAGAATTTTGCGCTTTTCTTTATAATTAAGTAAAGTAAAATTACGTTCGATCATTTATTTTAATTTTACTAATAAAAATCTGCATTATGATAGATTACATAGTTATCGGACATAGTTTTGATTAATTAGTTCGTGTGACACCCAAATTTGTTATGAATTTTTTATGAGTTACTTATATATTTTTGTATATATATAACCTAGTTGATTAAAAATATCTGTACATATTCACCTAATTACTTATAAATTTTAGTATATTTATATCCAGTTATACATCTAATTACCATATGGAACTGACTACAGTACCCCAGGTATTTTTCAATCAACCACCAAATTTAATAATACCCACCTGGGTACTATTTACAGGAGGGGATATACAAGTATGGGGGTATTTTGTAATGGGGATACTATAGCGGGGTCCTTTATATAGTTATAATAAAATTATACAGGGCGGACTGTGATGTAATTTATAATCAAAGCTTTATATTAATATAAAAAATGTTATTTTGGTACTTGCTTATAAACATTTTTTTATTAGATTTTGAGTTTTTATTGAAATTTAGCATAGACGAACTAGGAGTATAAGTTTCAATTCTTATTTTGGGATAGTTTCTTTTTTCAAACTGAAAGCTAACACTTTTTTTACAGGTTTTTACTTGTTAAATGTGTAGAATGTAACTTGGGCAGGTTAGTTTAACAGAGTAGCAATCAGAACCTGCCACTACAGCATGCCATAGATTTTTTTTTTGTAATTACGAAATGTAATATATCATTATTAAAATATATTTTTTTATTATTAATAAAATGATTTATTCATATATTTATATATAATATAGGTAATTACTAGTAATTAGAATGCAATTTAATAAAGCGTACAGGTTCAAATTGCAAAGCCTTTAAGCTTTGCTCATGCTTTGCTAACTAAGTTTATTATCGTATTTTATTTTTACATATTACAATAACAAATTTTTTTAGTTACATAAATAAATTGCACTGTTATATTAAGCGATTACAGTAAATAAATTTTAATTCTTAATAAATTAATAACTATAAAATATAAATTATGAATTATACCTGGGTCTTTTTTACAGAGGGTATTGTAATAAGTGAAATTTATATACCTGGGTATTATTCTATAATCACAAATGCAACCCGTGAATTGTACCCAGGTCTTTTCGATTGGGGGTATTATAGCAAAGAAATACTGTAGTCAGTGCGGTAGATACTTATAAATTTTTATATGCTTATATAATTTGAACACTTGCTACTATTATAATATTTAAATATATATTTATATAATAATATTATAAAAACAAATTATTTCAAATAATGGTTTAAAAATAGACAAAATATTATATAAGTATTTTTATTTATAAGAAATGATTATTATATTAATAAAATATTATATTTCTAATAATAATTTTTAAGAGTTTATTGTAGTATAAAATGAATATCTAATACTATTATACAGTAACTTTATAGATGCTACTATTAAGTTACTGTGTAAAAGATCTTCTTTTTTAGGTCTCACTATACAAGGTGTTTACATATTATTTTAAAAATATTTGGCTCAAAAATTAGTTCTTATTTCAAAATAATGCACATGTATATACTTAAAATAATGTACAGGCTAATTAATTAATATACTAAAAAGTGTTATTTTATGCTTATATAGTATAATTTTTATTATAAATAGCAATCAAAAGAACATGTCCTATTCTAATATATTTTAACTATAACTGCACTATTTAACAAATGCTTAACCCTATAGCAAATACTAAAATAGTAGAAAAATAGTAAAATATACTAGGAATAGTAAAATTAAAGGTTATTTGCCTATTTTTCAAATAACCTAAATCATTTTAAACTAAAATTCATAATAAATTGGGGTTATTTGAGGTTATTTGAGATCATTTAAAAGTTATTTGAAGGTCATTTACTATTTCTAAAATATACCTTATATTCAAAATACAAAATTTTAATAATAATTTACATAATATCTATTTCTATAAATATTTTATTAAAAGAAGACTAGGTAGTAGTTAGAGTATGTATATATCTATAAATTAAAGTAATGCAAATATACAAAAACTTGCAAAAAAATTTTTATAAATAGAGTGTACATAGATCATTTTTTATATAACCTATGTAGTATATTAAATTTTTGCACAGTAAATAATAAAATGCTTTTAAGGCAGTATTGGCAAAATATGGACATGGACAATATGGACCATTGGACATGGGCATTTATGGACTATGTCTATATTGTCCATATTATTTTATTGGACATAAGATGCTTAGTCCAAATAAAACGCATAGGCTACAGCTCCGAGATATTCTGAATATAAAACAAAATTGAGGCTAAAATTTGGTGAAAGTCCGGAATATTCTAAAAATTTCAATATAGAAAAGATATGGACATGGACATGATTTGGATTAGTTCATGTCCATATTTGTCCATGTCCAAATAAAATTTTTATTGGACATAGTCCAAATGCCAACACTGTTCTAAGATGATACAAATAAAATTAATTGGATTACATAACATATATGCATATATTCTGCATTAATCAACAATTTGTCATATTATCATAGATATAAATTAAGTTACTTGAGTATTAAAATTATGCTGCTAGTTAATTGTATCACTTAATAATAAGTTGCACAATTAATCTCATACTGTACAATTATTTAGCTATTTAACTACTTGACTATAATCATATAATTGTGCATTTAGTCATGCTTAGATTAGTTAGGTAAGGTAAGTACTAGTCTTTGTTTTGCTATTTTTAATTCATGATTAATAAGTGTTCTTTATGCGGATAGCTGAATGAAATGATTAACTGAATTAAATGACTTAAAGGATATTAGGTAATGGTAAGAATACATATTCTTGGCATGTGAACTTTGTCTTACTGTTTTTAATTTTACTAATTAATTAATGTTCGCTATTTTTAATTTTAATACACAAGCTAAATAAAATTATTAATATAAATAAAATAGCTTGAAGGGTATATTAGATAATGGTAAAAATTTATGTTGTAGGCTTGTGAACCTTGTTTTGCTATTTTTAATTCAGCCAGTTAATAAATATACTTTATGCATAATCATTGCGAATAAAATGACTTGAGGGGTATTAGGTAATGCTAAGTATTTATGTTCTCAATTTATAAACTTATTTACTACATATTTCTGAACTATGGTTGGTGATTTTTAGACTTTAATTCTAATCAGCTGACTAAGGGTGCTTTCAAGCACTATAATCAATCTGTTGGAATGGGCTGTGAGTAAATTTTATTAATAAAAAAAATAGTTTAACAAATTAATTGTATTGATATTCCAATAAATAAAGTATATGATAAAGTTTAATACGTCAAAAAGAAAAATTTTATAGCAGAGGTTTATTTAATCAATTAAAGTATTTAGCATTCCAAATGTTCTTTTTTTATCTTAGAGTTGTGCTTATTGGTCAAAATTTTTCATTGATTAAAAAAAATAATTGTTCAAGTATTACACTCTTTTTATATTATTATTATTAGTTGAGTACTAGCTAATCACATCAAGCATGCTGAGAACACCCCAAGCCAGCCAATCCTTTTGAGGCTAAATTCACTATAATGAAAGCTTAAATCTTCATTTTCAGATATACATTTGGTAAATTAGAAATTCCTAGTGCTGTTCATTTTATAGATGTTTAGGTTCACAGACAATCAATTCACTAACAAGTAATTATACTTAAAGTTAGAGCTAGTCTATAAGTGCTGCCAAGGTAAAACCTACAAGTTGTATTTTTTAAATATTAACTTTAATAAAAATAGCCTACAATCAGGCAATATAGTACTTACTGTTCTTAATATTATTTGAATCGTCTCGTTAAATGATTCAAATGGTATTAAAATTATAGGTATTAAATAGCCTGATTTTAAGATATCTTTATTAAAAGCAAAGTACAACTTGTAGGTTTTTTCTTGGCAGTAATTATATAAAAAATAAGCATGTCAGTGAATGAGCTTTTAGTAAATTGCCTACAAAGCTTGTCTATAAGCTGAGAATCTGTCCTTTATAGACAACTTAATTCACAAACAATCAATTTACAAACAAGATTATTTTACTGATGATTGATTATAGACAAGTTCTTTTTATAGATAGTTTTTTTACTAACAGCTTATTTTATAGACATTTTTGTTAATTCTAAATCTGATCCTAATAACAATGATCAGAATTAATTTGTAAAATGAACTGTCTGTGAAATGAACTCATTTGTGAATTAATCATCAGTAAAATAAATTTGTCTGCAAATTATATAAATAAATTATTAGAAATCGAACCTTATAATGTATTAGCATTAAGAGTCTATATTAAAATATGTAAATTACTTGCATATTTAAATAAATCATTAGAGTTTGAACCCAATGTTGCATGGCATTATGAAGTTGTAGCAAAACTTATTGCATGATGAAAAGATATGAAGAATTACTTGCTAATTTAATAAATCACTAGAAATAGAACATATCTGTCATAAAACTCACAAGATGAATAAATATATAAGAAATCAATTAAAATTACCTGATTGTTATCCATTATCCATATTGATATCTACCAAAATCATCATTTTACTTAAAGGTTACAATCTGCAAAATATTAACAGCAATAATTGTGAAGCGATTGTTAGGGAAATTAATGGTATCATTTTAAAACCTAGGTTAATAAGTGTTTCTCAGAATCACAAACTAAAAATTAAATTGAACAAAATAAAATCAATTAGTAATATTATATATATTTATTATACTCACAAACTAAAATAAATATAGGTATGAAATTAAATTATCAATGTTCATAAATAGCTAATTTTAATCACTTAAATACTAAAATCAATGTGAATAAAATGAAATTAAATAAAAAAAATAATCTGGCCAGGTTATGAGAAATAATTCTATTCCAGATTTGAATAATTTTATAATTTTTACAAATTACGAATGCAGTTATATGCATATATACATATAGTACCACCTTTACAGCTATATTATTTATGATATGCCCCATAGCATAACTATTTTTGTCAAAAAAGATTGATGACAGTGTTACTATCAGAAAAGGGAGATATCAGACACGCCAGTTTAAGCTACTTGAATAGTAAACGAGAATTGGGTAATTCAGATGGACTTAGATGGATATTGGGTTGTAAGAATATTAGATAGTTCAGAATAAAAAGATAGAGTGTATTAATAATAATAAAGGAAAAAATATGTAATAACGAATAATGTAATCAAATAATAAATTAATATATCATGATAAAATAATAAATCAAATAAATAATTGTTAAAAATAATTAGCAGATACAATATATAAATAAATAAATAAATCATGCAATAATCAGCAAATATGATATATATAAAGAAATTACACAGAAGACTTTATTATAAAGGAGGAATTCACTCAATAAATCTAAAGATACAAGAAAGGTGAATACATCTGTTTTTTATACATATATCTAGCTACAATTTTTCTTCCTGGGTCATTATCCTTCTATCATTACTAATACACATTTCCTTCAACACCAATTATACTTTCCCTTTGCATCTTCATCCAATTCAAGACTCACACCTGAAGTATTAATTTGAAATCCGCTTTTCTAATTCTTCATTGGGCTAGCAAATTTGCAATAATATTTAAAGGCTTCATGTGCTTAGTATTGTTCAAGTATGAATCTAATTTAATTTCATGTGTCGCAGATAATTTTGTATAGAAATTGGTTATAGTAATTATATATCTATATATGGCAATCGGGATATCTATAGATAGTAATAAAAGATTCTATATATAGTAATAATGTAGAGTGGTATAGGTATTATATTTTAGGAAGAGATAATCGATCATAATTGTGAGACAATTAAGGTGATCAGATCGAGATCATGCAGGGACAGAATAATATAGATGATGATCATAAGGAAGATTTTATGCGCAGAAACTTTTTAAGAGGGTAACAACATTGTATTTTGATTGGCTATCTACTTATGGCAGCATAAAAAAATTTGGATTGTGCAATTTTCAGACCTGGCTGGATATGAAAACCAGTAAATTTTATTTGTGTTGCCTAATAAAACTTTAGAACATTTTGATCAATTTATATCAAATTTATATAATACATAGTTTAAAACAGTATGCTTATAATAATGAAGTTTTACAGTATAAATTGCTTTAAAAAAGTTGACTTTATATACAACTAAAATTTTCCTAAACACTATATGTTTTTTCCTAGTAGTACAAAGAATTACTAATTTTGATTGGTCAAATTATATATTATTTATATGTAAATCATCTGATATTATATGATATTGGTCATACAAAGTTGATCTACAATCTATTTTATATGAATTTGAAAATTGTTACACCCTACCCTTAAGATACTCAAATTTGGTTTACACAATACTTTAAATCTTAATGTTATAAAATTTTTAGTAATTTTACTACTATACACATGGCACATGGCAAAGCATATGTACAAAACTAATACCTTCTAAAACAGAAAAAAATATATTACACCAAAAAGTTGACCAAATCTATTTCTATTGGTGGCAGCTCTTCTACAAAATTTTACTCTCATATAATTTGTGTTCTCCTTTTTCCAAAAAATTCCTATATGCTACCAATTTTCAAACATGATCAACTGAATTTTTTAATTTTTTTTGTCAATCTTTTGGTGCTTTTTATATTATTCTTTTATTATTCTTTTAATGCTTTTTAATTCATTCAATATTATTTTTCAATAGGTTTATATTTTTTTTTGATGCTTTTTATGCATTCTTTTGATGCTTTTTTTATTGTTCTTCAGTGACTTTTTTGTCAATTTTTCAGTGCTTTTCTCATTGTCATTCAGTACTTCTTCATCACACTTTTGTTGTTTTTTTTATATCATTCTTCTGATGCTTTTTTCATCATTTTTTATACTTGTTTCATCATTCTTCAGTGCCTTTTTTGTCATTTTTTTAGTGTTTCTCTCATTGTTTTCAGTACTTCTTTTGTCATTCTTTCAATATTTTTTTTATCATTCTTTCAGTGCTTCTTTTATTGTACTTTTAGTGCTTTTTTTTTGTTGTCCTTTCAGTGCTTGTTTCAATATTTTTTCAGGATTTCTTTCAAAGTCCTTTTAGTGCATCTTTTATTGTCTGTTTAGTCTAATGTTAGAATTAACATTAGTACTAACGTTCATATGAACATTAGTATTAATGTTTGTATGAATGTTAATATTAACATTCATATGAACATTAGTATGAACATTCATATGAACATAGTACAAACATTTGTATAAATGTCTGTATGAGTTTTGGAATAAAAAATCACATATAATTAAAGAGTTTGTTAAAAATAGTAAAATAAAAAATCTTCAGAATAATTACAAACGTTAGCATGAACATTAGTACAAACGTTAGTATGAACGTTAGTACAAATGTTATCACGAACGTTAGTATGAACGTTAGTATGAACATTAGTATTAATGTTCATACTAATGTTAGTATGAACATTAGTACGAATGTTAGTATGAAAATTAATACAAATGGTAGCATTAACATTCGTACTAAAGTTCATTCTAACGTTGTACTAACATTCGTACTAACATTCGTACCGGTATTAAATTCGTTGTGTTAGACTATCCAATAAAAATACGATCATGTGGGGGGGGGGGGTAAAATTTTCTGTGGGTGATCTAGGCGTTTCCATTCCTCCACATTCCATGTGATCGTACTAGTATATTACTCCTATACTGTAAAAAATTATTCAAATAGATAATCCAAGATAAGCTAATATTCAATTATTATTTTCTGCAAAACCAAAAGAATTTGATTTAGATTTGAAATCAAGTTGATTTTGCTAATAATATTTATAATCATTTATTTGCAATAAACAATATCAAACAATATTTTTTTAATTATGAAATTTTATGTAATGTTAATACTTTAATTTGAAAGTATTATATATACATATTGTATTTAATAAAATATTGACAAAAAATAATTGAAATAATATAGATATCTTCTAAAATAATTACTAGTTATATCAAATGTAGTAACCAGAAACTTTTAAGGAGTTGGTACTGAGGTGGGACAAGCAGTTTTACGATTACTATCACATGCACATTTACTATTTACACATCCATTTATATTACCAACACCAAGATTACATGCATTATCAACTAAACAGGAAGAGCCAAGAGGACGGTTGTCACTTTCCGTGCAAGTTTTCGAATTAGTATTGCAAATTTGATTCCTACATGCAAGATCAACTGTACATTGTGTTCCAAGAGGCGAAAATCTTTATCTTCACATATAAAAGATCCAACTTGACAAATTTGGCTATGGCATTCTGAATCAGTTTTACAATCATCTCCTGTGCCTTTTTTATAAATTTAAAGAAAATGTAAGTAAATTCACCAAATTTATTTGTTGATATTTTAATAAAATAATCAAAGAAATATAAACCTTGTCTTTTAAAGATCTTTTCATTTTCATTGCTCATAATAGTTTTAGTCAAAGTAAAAAATAAAAATACACAAAAAATTATATTTAAAAGAAATTTTCTCATTTTTGAAAAAAATCGAATAATTATAATGTCAAGGTTTATTAAAGTTGGAAGTTTATTAATAACTAAATTTTGTTTGTTAACAACTTATATATGAATAAGTTAGTCGATATGATATTAATAATTAATTTCTTGACTGAAGTCATGTCTATTTATATAAAATTATAAGAAACACTCTAATATACATTACTAGTCGAAATCAAACATATCGGACAAATATTATAGCTTTTGTTAGTCCCGATAAGGAAATTATTAATGGCTTGAAACATGTCATTTCAGGTCATACCAGAACTGCAAGAGCTAGCTCTATCAGTTTTTAATATAAATCTGGAAATGGAAAAGTTCGAGCCATTAATCAGTGAAAATTAAATTAGATCCTTAGATTAATTTTACTTGGCAGTCAATTACTTTAAATAAAATAATATATATATATATTGCATGATTTAGCGTAGTTATCTTGTTAAAATATAATTTACATCTGTATATGAAACACTGGTTAGAAATGCCGGAATCTGAATTGGATAATTACAGTAGTCATTTCTGGAAAATCATAAAAATTTGCCGAATGATTTTCGGCCGGTTCGATAAAGTTAGTGATTTTGAGCATAATAGATTCAATAAAATTGATATCGATATATATATGTATATAATTTTAGAAACAATTGACTAATATAAAAATAATAAGGTTATATACAAGTATTCGGTTAAATACATAAATATAATACTTTTAAAGCATCTTCGCTGGAAAATCCTATCATTTCGAAAAATTGCCAAATACTTCTTATTCGGGTTCTCAGGCACTTCCAAATATAGAAAAATATTCGTTATTTTTAAGAAACCATGTTTACTACACATGAATAATGAAAATATTTTAAAACTTTAATGAAAGAAAAATATGACTGGTAATGGTATGAATTACAATCCAAGATGAAACTTTGAAATATACATAAAAAATATTTACGCATATTTTATACACAGAATATATATTTTTATTTCATAAATTTGTATCCGGTACCTTTTTACATTTCTTGTCAAGATTTATTGATTGAAAAGAAATGTCATTTCCATAAAATTTTTCGTACAAATTAAACACATGAAACATGCTAGACATAGTATTAAAAACCGAAAATTAAGTAATCTTGAGTGTATCACATTACAATGATAAAGTTATTTGTTGAACAAGTATGATACGTATTCTATGTAAAAGTATATGCCTTATAGATCGATCGTGCCGAAATCAAATAATCTACAGGTGTTGCAGAAATTATGATCAGATGTAGTCACAATTCGAAATTGTGACATTAGAAGATTTGAAATTCCCGATTAGCTTACCCCTTCTGTAGATAGATCTCTTTATTTAGTATAGATAACTTCATTTCTATTTTTGTATATTTCATTAAATGTTAGTCAAAATCCGTGTAAACTTGATGATAGACATATAATCACCCTTTTTTGTAAAATCTTCATAACACGTTAACGTGTTAACGGATTTCGAATATTCTCGATAGCACGTTAACGTGCTAGGCATAGTTGTGTTAGCACGTAGTGTGGTAAACAACACGTTAACGTGCTAATTAGCACGTTAACGTGTCTACTAATTAATTCAAATGTATACAAACGAATGAATCTGACTTCAATAAAAAGGGAGACCATAATCCAATACAATAGAACCCAATACAATACAATAAAATACAAGTAGAGAAATTCCCTTCGATTTTACTTAAGAAAAATAAAGGAAGTAAGCTAGTGTAGTGCTGAAGAGACCTTTATTCGAGTAAAATCTGAAACCTATCTCCTAGTAACTATTATAGTTAAATTGGTAAAACGCATACGCCCTCCCACCTTAATAGTTACAGTGTGGTATAGGTGAGCTGTTCAGTATAGTATAGGCCGGTTTTACAATCTATACTATACGGATCAGGTATTATATATATGAGTGTTAGTTTCATAGAATTTTGCAGATCCATAATATGGTATAGATTTGAAAAGATTGACGTATACTGATGAGCAGCTTCATTTCTAAATTTATCTGTTATGTGATTCTGAATTGACACGTATTATTTCTCGATTCGAAAAAAGACCTAGGTCAATTCGTGGTGCAGCCATGAGACCATAGCAATGTAATAAACCACTGATAATAATTACGTGTTATATAAAGGTATTTCACAGATAAGTGTAGTATAGGTGAGCAGATCTGTATAGCATAGGCCGAATTTTAAATCTATACTATACTGATCCAATGTAATATTTTTTAGCGTTAAGGTTGGGAATTATAGCTGATCGGTATAGTATAGATCCTAAATTCGCCCTATACTATACGGATTTGCTCATCTATACCATACTGATCTGCTATAATTTCCTGTTGTTAACGTTAATAAAATAGAGAAATTTATTAATGACAGCATTATTTTGGAACAAGAGTTTGAAACAAGCTAATGATTAATTTAGCCGATGATTTTTTATAATTTGCATTCGACTAAATTAACTATTAGCTTGCCTCAAACTCGTGTTCCAAACAACGCCTATTTGCAAATACAATATTATCTAGCTATTATGCCTACTAGTGTTTCATATGAATAACTATTTAGTTTAGCTGGATTAACAGTTACTAAATCACGAAATTCTCTTGATAATAAAACACTTCGGGCTGTTTTGTGTTTAAAATCTTGGTTTACTGAAGAATTACCATTCTAAATTTTAATTTTAAAAAAATTTTTTTTCCTGCTAGCAGGTTTTTTTTTATATACGTATAAAACTTATGGTGCTTATAAAATACGTATAAAACTTTTATACTACAGTATAACATTTTACCGATTAAAATTTTTTTTGATTTTAACTTGGAAATAACCCGATACTAGTAGTATACTTTATTTTTTATATTTTTAATGCTAACAATAGTGTTTCGATCCGTAATCCGCTAATCTGAATTGATCCGATGATTCGGATTGAATACGGATATCCGTATCCGTTAATTTTAACCGGATAGATCCGTAATATTTACGGATTAAGGATAAGGATTATCTGGATCTTAATCCTAAATAACTTACATATGATTGTCAATTTGACCATCAACCGACGATAAATATATTACACTCACTTTGGTAAATGTGAAATGTGAATGTAACGATTATTTATTACAGCTGATCCAAATTTCGATAATTATTTTTCGGTAATAACAGCGTAGTTTTTCGATAATATAAAATTATATTAATTATTGAAATTTGCAGATGATCCTTAAAATTCATAACGTGTCCCACTAATTTTCAAATCAGCTGTTAACTTAAAAAACTCTCTTAAACAACTTCTTAAAATTGTGAAACGTGAATTTGCCAAATTTGCTTCTGTTGTTTGATTACCTAATACTTACAAACTATTTTGGGTCAAATGTTTCACGAATTTGAAAGGGTTTTGTATGGTCTCAAGTCCAAGAACAAGAGCAAGAATAAGTGCAAGTGCAGAAGAAGAACAAGAACAATTGTTCCACAATAGATAAAAAGGCAAACATGGGATCAATAAAAATAGCGAATATATTAGCAAATATTAAGAAAAATAAATTCAACCAAAGATTTAAGATGATTGATTTCTAGTTTTTTCCATTTTTCGTAAATTTTTGGTCGGAATTTTTGTCACCCAGGTTATCTGATAATCACTAATTTCTCAGCGAGTCTTGTAGTTCGTAGTTTTATGTTGATCTACCAACCAATAAAACCTGGTTATACCCAAAATGTGATCAGTGTACTAAAACTAATATAGCAATAAAGTAAATAATCAAGACAACCCGTGATCAAAATGTTAAGACTAATATAGCGATGAGCAAGTTATGATCAAATATTGAAAGGTTACTGCTAATCAGTATGGTATAGATGTGCTGATTTTTAAAACCTGCACCATACTATTTCTAACCCTAACACTAATATATATAACACCGGGTGTACTATACTGATATGCTCACTCATACCATATCATATTGATTTGCGAAAATACTAATCGATACCATACCAGTACCATACTGTAATTTCCCATAATATACAATTCTGGCCATCCATACAGAAATTTTTTTACAGTAAATCATAATCGGCAAGTTTAGTAAAAAAAATTTTACAGTAAATTGTTATAGAAACCACAAATGCTAATTCCAATACGAAACCATACTGCATTGGGGTATGAAAATCATGAAAATCAAATCTATATGTGGTTTCATATAAAATTCTAATAAGACAGATTTTTAAATGATTTTCCTGATTAACTTATCTAGAGTTCCGATCGGATAGCGTTTATCCGAATAATTATCAGGTCCGGGTCAAATCACTAGAAAAAATTTACATTAATTTGTTAAAGAACTTCCTACACTAAATTCGATCTTAATCTTTTGATACACAAAAATTAATTATATTTCGCATAGCTCACTGCATTTGTCTGACACGTTTTTTGTTAATTTATTAAATTCGAAATTGGCATTTCATTTTGTTAGATATTTGAAATATACTATCCAAATTTGGGGGACGTCTTAAAGCGGAGTAGATTCTTATAATATATATTTTAAATAACTAACTTTAGGGTTAGGGTCTTCATAGATTAAAGTTGGGTAGGTTTTAGGTAGTTAAATATAAGCACATTTGCCTTCCCGACATTTTTAATTAACCCACCAAGTAGGTTTAGACTACCGTTTTTTGTATTTTTCAGATTTTTCGCTTTCTGCTTCGCCNTTCAATATTCTTTATTAAAGTCATAATAGAAATTTGGGGCCTATGGAGTTCGTCTTCTAAGAAACCGCTATCATAATCCAACTGAGTAGCTTCCTAATAAAAGAAAATTTCAAATTAATAAATAGAATTAGAGGCATGAATGTATAATACTAAAACATAAAACAATATATAAAACACATGCTGTACATAAATATATGTTAATTGTATGATCATTGATATAAATTCTTCACCCCACTTTAATTAAAAAAATCCATCAAACCTGTAATGCTTGAATATCATCATTTTGTCGTAGCTGCACTTTATATAAAAGAGATTCTATGATTTGTTGTTGTTGCACTGCTAAAATGTGAGGCGTTAAATAAGACCTTAATATCTCAAAAACTTTTGGAAATATTGATTCGACAATCAATGGCACTTGATGAGTAGGAATTGAATTCAGGTATCTATTATGCCTTGCCAACCTAGCTTTATTATCTAAAAGATTTTGAATATGATCATGAAGGTTATGCAATGAAGAAGTAGCCTTTACACCATCTTTAATCAGTTTATTCATCACTTCAATGCGCTGAGTACTTTGAGCACCCGCTGTAAAATGCTTCAATTGATAACACCGAGCCCATGATTTAATAGACCCCTGTAGTGCCCTATTAAAATAATCTTGTGCCTGGGGGTATTTTCCTAACAAACGTAACCATCACCTATAAAAGTCTTCTTCGAACGTGCTATTTCACGTATATAAAAACTCTCTATAAAACTCATAGAATTGCTTTCCAAGTTTAGTCCGCAAATTTTTACGAATATTCTCCTGTATATGAAAAATGCAGAGAAAATGTTGTGTTGTAGGTAATTTTAAGGAAATAGCATTACTTAACGCAGGGTCAGCATCAGAGAATAAAACTACTAGAGGTACATTATGTGTTGCCTTCATAAGGCACTCAAGAAACCATTCATATGATTCAGTAGTTTCATCATCAGATAATGCTTGAGCAACTAGCCGGGTTCTTGTGTTATTGTCAATGACTATTAACAGTGTAAGATACATGCCTAACCAATTGGTTTGACATGTATTATCAGTTTGAACAATATCATTATAGCGGATCAGAATTTGTTGTTGTGATGGCGATATCCAAAATAATCCAGTTAGTCGATTATCATATAGGTCCATACAAAAGTCAACAATCCAATCCGGGTCTTGGTTCTTTAACTACAACAGATGTTCAATAAAACTTTGTGCCTCTCCATAACGTTGAGTGGATGTTGCTCGAAACTTTTGGATAGCGTTATAAAGATCAGGTTTATGAATTATATGATCAGTAAACTTCGTGGTCAAAAGTGTGAAGATTTGCTTGGACCCATATTTCCTTTTGTGACATAAAACTCTATCATTTCCAAGATCTCAGGAGATAGTCTTCTATATTTTGGGGCATATAGCATGACATCTGGCTGCATTTGATGATTGTGATCGCCTATTATACTCGTAATAATAACCATCGCGGACATCTTTGGTTTTGATAAATTCACATGCCATGGACATGAAATCTTTTTTGAATTTCTATTACGTTGCCAAGAAAGATCAACAACTTTATTACTAACAGGCTCTCCGGAATGTGAATATTCAAAGGTACGTCGTCTAACTTCACCATCATCGTTAACTGTTACCCTTTTCTGACGTAATGAGAAGCCTGTAGCTTTAGCATAGCTATTAAGGCGTTCTTCAGCCAAGTCACATGATGTGTAATGAGTTCCTACTGAGAGTTGAAAATTTGGTCCACAATTTGGTTCTATTTCACCAAGTAATTCTGCGTTTTCAGTTATTTCAGAAGTTATTGATTCCACATCTTCAAATTCATTCAAAGAGTTGCTTGTAGACCCTAAAAGACTTTCACCTAAAGTTCAAGAAAAAGAAGAAAGAACTTAGTAATAGCAAACTTAATTTCTTTGGGCATTCATGAAATAATGAATAATTTTACTGCTAATTCACCTTCCATAAGTTCTTTACAGACGCGTCGCTAGAGACGTATGGCAACAAAAAAAAAATACGACAGTACAAGCTATAGTCAACGAAACAATACAACAATAAAAAAAGTCACGAAGCAAAGAAAAAACTGAAACGATGAAATAGAATGCAAGTTAGTGACGCGTCACCAAAGAATTCAAGAAGAAAAAGAAACGCGACAATAAAAGGTGACAAAAAAACATGACAGTAAATGAAGCACGGCACGACAATAAGTGAAATATGATGAAGTGAAATGCAATAATAAGTGAAATATGATGAAGTGAAATACGATAATAAAAGAACGAAAGATATCTGAAATCAAGTTAACATTAAGCAGAAATAAAAGTATGATGATCATTAGTTGAGTAGTATTCTACGTACATATGAAATTATTTAGTGTAACCATGGTGATAATCACCATGGGTTATTTTAATTATATTTCATATCATAATTACATATTTAATAAATTTTATTATTTAAAAATCCGCAATTTTTATTGGTCGACCAATACGTCACATGATCGGAAATTTTCGGCAGTGATCTACCGTTTGTGTAACCGAGGACAGTCCCCCCTGTTTCAAGAATGTCATCATTAATCACGACAATTGTGTCGATTTGTAACAACGATAAATCATGAATTAACTAACCAAATATTGAAAGGTTTCAGGGAATAAGGGTATTTTACGCCCCTGCTGATCAGTATGGTATAGATTAGTGATGTGCCGCGTTCAGTACTGTACGCTAAAATTTTTACTGATCACTTGTTCCAGCCAATCAGATGCCAGAAAAGAACTATACGTACAGTACGTACTGTACATACTGTACGTACTGTACGCTAAAATTTTTCAGGCATCATATAAATGGCACATCACTAGTATAGATGAGCTGATTTTTAAAACCTGCACACCATACTATTTCTAACCCTAACACTAATATATATAACACCGGGTGTACTATACTGATATGCTCACTCATACCATATCATATTGATTTGCGAAAATACTAATCGATACCATACCAGTACCATACTGTAATTTCCCATAATATACAATTCTGGCCATCCATACAGAAATTTTTTTACAGTAAATCATAATCGGCAAGTTTAGTAAAAAAAATTTTACAGTAAATTGTTATAGAAACCACAAATGCTAATTCCAATACGAAACCATACTGCATTGGGGTATGAAAATCATGAAAATCAAATCTATATGTGGTTTCATATAAAATTCTAATAAGACAGATTTTTAAATGATTTTCCTGATTAACTTATCTAGAGTTCCGATCGGATAGCGTTTATCCGAATAATTATCAGGTCCGGGTCAAATCACTAGAAAAAATTTACATTAATTTGTTAAAGAACTTCCTACACTAAATTCGATCTTAATCTTTTGATACACAAAAATTAATTATATTTCGCATAGCTCACTGCATTTGTCTGACACGTTTTTTGTTAATTTATTAAATTCGAAATTGGCATTTCATTTTGTTAGATATTTGAAATATACTATCCAAATTTGGGGGACGTCTTAAAGCGGAGTAGATTCTTATAATATATATTTTAAATAACTAACTTTAGGGTTAGGGTCTTCATAGATTAAAGTTGGGTAGGTTTTAGGTAGTTAAATATAAGCACATTTGCCTTCCCGACATTTTTAATTAACCCACCAAGTAGGTTTAGACTACCGTTTTTTGTATTTTTCAGATTTTTCGCTTTCTGCTTCGCCGAAGATCGTCAAATTTTATAATTTGATTGGTCAGATGTCACGTGATTTTGCTCCGCTTTAGACACCCCAAATTTGGTATATTCAAATAAATATTAGCATTTGTAGCCAAATTCGTAAATGTAATGAGTAAAGTGATAGCACTTTGTGCTCATATAGAATCCGGATTCAATAATTGAATTCGGATTTATCCAGATTCGGATCCGAATTTAATCCGGATGGCCCTTAAAGAATAGGACCGAAACACTAGCTAACAATATTATATTAATAAATATCTTTTTTTTCTGTGCAAGTAACATCTAATCGGTTTGTTAATTTACTTTAATATTTTCATATATTAAGACAATTCTTGTCTTGAGTCAGTACAAGATTGAATGAACATTTGGCGTGCCCAATTATGATTATATTATTCAATCAAATTATCGAATATTAGTGAACAAAGTGACAAATTATCTTTTTAACTGATTTCAACTATAATATTCATATTTACTAAGTTAATTAAATGATGTTATTTTGCTATATTAATATACTATATTATTTTCTAATCCATAGTTTATGTATGACTAAAGTTATCAAACCTATTAATTATTGCTCTCTTATATCATATAAGCAAATATTATAAATTTGAAAAGCTTATTGTAAAGGTATTGAAATTCTTTTATACTGACAAACTTAAAGGTTAAGGTTAGGGTCAGTTTCATTATGTTGAGCCTTGGGAGGGGTTTTGATTAATTTCATCGTTATAGCAAAAAAGTATTATATTATCATCGGTCCGTCCGGTCTAGTCTATTCGGTCCTATTTGCGGTTTTTTAAAAGACTGGGCAGTCTTTTAACCAGGACGGCCGATTATCAGCCCTAATGTTTATTTTGCAGATAATTTATTCCTTATAAAACTAAAAATGAGAGAAAAATAGTTAATGATTATTTCTCCCAATTTCAGATATTTATTGCACATAAATGAATTTGCATCCTATTGGACGATCCTAATATGTTTCCTACTGTAGATAATTATTTTTCGTAGGGAAAATAAATGCACCGTTAAATTTTATATAATAGTTGAAATATAAAAATAATATAAATATCAGTTAACTTTTGCAAAAATAAAACAAAAAAAAATTATTATTATCGACTAGAACACCTTTTATTCATTGCACTAATAAACCTTGATATTATAATTATTCAATTTTCGAAAATGAGAAGAACCATTTTAACTATACTTTTTTGTATATTCTTTTTCGTCTTAATTGATGCAATTATTTTTAAGAGACAAGGTCTGTATCTTGAATTATTTTAAATTATTAAATTATTGTTAATAAAAATCTCTTTATTCATGAGGAATTATTATAAAATTGACTTATTATCTATTATATGTATATATTGTATATACCAGGCTTATCCAATGGTGCAGATTGTCAAAACGATTCCGACTGTGCCAGTAGTATTTGTAACAATAACACGAAAAAATGCAGTACTTTTGATCTTCGTAAAACTAGAGAACACTGTAAAGTCGATAAAGCATGTGTTAATGAACTTTGTGTAAAGCTCTCAAATGACGTAAGTCAATGTGATTTAATAGATTCTCGTGATACTGGAGAAGCTTGTTTGGGTGACAATGCATGTGCCTCCCAGTGCTGTCGAATTATCAAAAATGATTTTAAAAATACATGCCAAACTATTGATACACGTTTTGTTGGATTTCATTGCCAAACTAATGGTGCATGTGCGAGTAATATTTGTGTTTTTGCAAATTTTACAAATCATACACCTGGTACATGTGCTGACTGTAGAAAAGATGGGTGTATTAATAAATAAATCATATAAAACTTGAGTTTATCTATAAAAATAAATTTAAATATTATATATCTGGTGTTAATAATTAGATCAACTTTGTTTTACTAGAATTATAAATTAAAACTTATATATTTTAATTGAAATATATATTTTAATTCAAATTACCAAACTTATAAGAGTAATTAATACTATATATATTTTATACATACCAAATTATATATTTTATCCCCAACTAGTTGTAATTTATAACATATAGATAAGTTACAATAAAGATTTTTTGGTCAAGTTTTTACTTTAACTGCAGTAATTAATTTTTAGTTTAAATAGTTATATAACTTAGATAAAGTAAGTAAATTAACTTACATATTAATCCATAGATTTAGCTACAAACTAATAAAATATAAGTCTAGAACTTTAGAATCTGTCTTCAAGTCTATAAGGTTCATAAGTCCGGGACTTAATATTACAAAATAAAGTTGAGAAATTTTTTATATTAAACAATACTTATAGACAAATGTTTTTTATTAATATAGTGCAGAAATTTTTAATTTGTCAATATCATAGATGAGTTTTAAAATCTATAAACTCTAAAAAATTATAATTTTAAAAAATAAACTACAATAATCCCTCTATATTATCAATAAGTTGGTCGCGCCCTATTGTAGAGATTGTATAGAGGTGTGACGATAAATAAAATGCCTCGCCATGGTCACGTGATCAAGAGCCAATGAATATTAAATATAATACGTAGTTGCGTATATTTGAAATTTACTATTAAAAATTTTAAATATTTGATAATGAATATTTTTGATCCAGTGCTCTGGTTTGGATGAAATAAACTACCAGAATGTTCGTTTTTATGAGATAATTCTAACAAATTAAATCATCCAAATCTAATAACAGATCATAACGGATTTTCATTTAAGATGTTTAAGGGTTATTAGTTTAATCAATTTTTAAACACATGAAGTGATATAAATCCTTGCCATTCTTGGGTACTTGTGATAAATTTTGGCAATCTTGAATACATTAGAATTGTCTCATTGTGATGAACATTTTGGTAGTTGTTTCATCCAAATTGGATCATTGGATCAAAGTTATTTGCTGTAAACTTTTAAGAATTGTTTAATAGAAAATTTTAAATATGTGCGAATATAAATATTGACCAATCAGATTTACAATCTGTATTTAGTTAAAAATTAGTGATTATATTAAGTGTTTTTATTAATAAAATTGATAAAAAAATTAAATTTTGTGGTAATAGAAATTATAAATGATTTGTGACTGTAATGAGATTTTATACTATATTTACTTTACTGAAACTTAAAAAAAAGTATATATGCTTTTATAATAAAATAATAATATTTTGAAAATATAATAAATATGCTTTTATATAAAAAAATATTTTAATAATGTTTTTATAATATATTAATAATATAATAAAAATTTTAAAAATAAAATTAAAATTTAAATCTGTTTTAAAAATATTATAAAATTATTATAAAAACATTATTATTATATTTTAAAAATAGTTTAAAATAAATTGTTTAAAAATATTTTAAAATATTATTTTAATATTATTAAAAATATTATAAAAACATTATTGCTATATTTTAAAAATACTTTAAAATAAATTTTTTAAAAATGTTTTTAAAGCATTATTTTAATATTATCAAAATTATTATAAAAACATTATTATTATTATTTAAAAATAACTTAAAATAAACTTTTAAAAATGTTTTTAATACATTATTAAAAATATTGTAAAAATATTATTATTATATTTTAAAAAAAAATTTAAATAATTTTTTTAAAATATTTTTAAAACATTATTTTAATATTATTAAAAATATTATAAAAACATTATTATTATATTTTAAAAATATATTAAAATAAGTTTTTTAAAAATATTTTTTAAACCAAAATTATTTTTAAAAAATGCTTATATCTCGTAATTTTGCTTATGAAACCATCCTTCGTATTTTAACAAAAAATCTTTTTTGTGAGATTTTGGGGTAAACACATTTGTCTAAATCATTATATTATTAATTTGTTTTATTTATATTATATTTAATATTATAAAATATATTATAATATGATATATTTATATAATATAAATATTTATATTATACTATAAATATATAGTTTAATAATGTTTTAAAAATGTTTTTATTAATAATACTAAAACAGTTTTAATATATATTATTTATATTATTATTATTAACTCATAACTAGTAATTATAACATTTTTTAAAATATAATAAAAACATAATTAATATATAATAATAATATTTTCAATTTTTTTATAGTTTCAGTGAAGTAAGTCTGTTGTACATTATTGGGTACTTATATAAAGGTAGTGTTTCGATCCTATTCTTTAAGGGCCATCCGGATTAAATTCGGATCCTACTTTGTGCATCCGGATGATAATCCGAATCTGGATAAATCCGAATTTAATTATTGAATTCGGATTCTATATGAGCACAAAGTGCTATCACTTTACTCATTACATTTACGAATTTGGCTACAAATGCTAATATTTATTTGAATATACCAAATTTGGGGTTGTCTAAAGCGGAGCAAAATCACGTGACATCTGACCAATCAAATTATAGAAATTTGACGATCTTTGGCGAAGCAGAAAGCGAAAAATCTGAAAAATACAAAAAACGGTAGTCTAAACCTTCTTGGTGGGTTAATTAAAAATGTCGGGAAGGCAAATGTGCTTATATTTAACTACCTAAGACCTACCCAACTTTAATCTATGAAGACCCTAACCCTAAAGTTAATTTGTTAAATATATATTATAAGAATCTACTCCACTTTAAGGCGTCACCCAAATTTGGATAGTTTATTTCAAATATCTAACAAAATGAAATGCCAATTTCGAATTTAATAAATTAACAAAAAACGTATCAAACAAATGCAGTGAGCTATGCGAAATATAATTAATTTTTGTGTATCAAAAGATTAAGAACGAATTTAGTGTAGGAAGTTCTTTAACAAATTAATGTAAGTTGTTTTTAGTGATTTGACCCGGACCTGATAATTATTCGGATAAACGCTATCCGATTGGAACTCTAGATAAGTTAATCAGGAAAATTATTTAAAAATCTGTCTTATTAGAATTTTATATGAAACCACATATAGATTTGATTTTCATACCCCAATGCAGTATGGTTTCGTATTGGAATTAGCATTTGTGGTTTCTATCACAATTTACTGTAGAATTTTTTTTACTAAACTTGCCGATTATGATTTACTGTAAAAAAATTTCTGTATGGATGTTCAGAATTGTATATTATGGGAAATTACAGTATGGTACTGGTATGGTATATTAGTATAGTACACACCGAATTTTTAAAATCTGTACCATATTGATCTGGTGTTATATATATTAGTGTTAGAGTTAGAAATAGTATGGTGCAGGTTTTAAAAATCAGCTCATCTATACCATACTGATTAGCAGGGGCGTAAAATACCCTTATTCCATTCATTCTGCTGTAACCTTTCAATATTTGATTAACTTGCTCATCGCTATATTAGTCTTAACATTTGATTATGGGTTGTCTTGATTATTTACTTTATTGCTATATTAGTTTTAGTACACTAATCACATTTTGGGTATAACCAGGTTTTATTGGTTGGTAGATCAACATAAAACTACGAACTACAAGACTCGCTAAGAAATTAGTGATTATCAGATAACCTGGGTGACAAAAATTCTGACCAAAAATTTACGAAAAATGGAAAAAACTAGAAATCAATCATCTTAAATCTTTGGTTGAATTTAATTTTTCTTAATATTTGCTAATATATTTGCTATTTTTATTGATCCCACCCATGTTTGCCTTTTTATCTATTGTGGAACAATTGTTCTTGTTCTTCTGCACTTGCACTTATTCTTGCTCTTGTTCTTGGACTTGAGACCATACAAAACCCTTTCAAATTCATGAAACATTTGACCCAAAATAGTTTGTAAGTATTAGGTAATCAAACAACAGAAGCAAATTTGGCAAATTCATGTTTCACAATTTTAAGAAGTTGTTTAAGAGAGTTTTTTAAGTTAACAGCTGATTTGAAAATTAGTGGGACACGTTATGAATTTTAAGGATCATCTGCAAATTTCAATAATTAATATAATTTTATATTATCGAAAAACTATGCTGTTATTACCGAAAAATAATTGTCAAAATTTGGATTAGCTGTAATAAATAATCGTTACATTCACATTTCACATTTACCAAAGTGAGTGTAATATATTTATCGTCGGTTGATTGTCAAATTGACAATCATATGTAAGTTATTTAGGATTAAGATCCAGATAATTCTTATCCTTAATCCGTAAATATTACGGATCTATCTGATTAAAATTAACGGATACGGATATCTGTATTCAATCCGAATCATCAGATCAATTTGTATTAGCGTATTATGGATCGAAACACTATATAAAGGTATGACTATATGGGTGTGATTATAAAGAGATCTGCTATAGTAATTGTGTTTTTTAAACCAAGTTCTATAAAATATTAGTTAGTTTTCAAAAATATAATTTTTATAAAGAGTTAATAACTTCTAAAGTTAGATTATTTTATATCAAAAAGTTAAATTTAAATAAATATAATTTATAAATTTGACCAATCAAAACTTGGATTTTTTTATTATAAAATTTTTTTGACCAATTGAAAGCTTAGATTTTTTATTTTAAAAATTTTTTACCAATTAAAACTAAAATTTTTTTATTATAAAAAATTTTGACCAATTAAAATTTATTAAATTAAAATTTGTATTACTTATTCTACTGTAGCAATTTTATTAACTAATTTGGGTTATATTGCATATATATGTACAAAATTGAAATATTTACTTATTAAAGTTTTTTTTATCTTATAATTTACTAATAAATTTATTTTTTAATAATGTTATTTAATTTTAAAAATTAGCAAATGTAAATACTTTAAAATATTTTTATATATCTAAATAAATAGAAATTTAATTTTTAACTAGTAGAAATAGTTTAACTAATTAAGCAAGTTTATTATAACAATAAAAAAGATTAAAACATTAATTTTATTATGCTTTACATTAAACCAAAAAAATTAACTACTATAATAAATTTATTTTTTAATAATATTATTTAATTTTAAAAATTAGCAAATTACATAATTTAAAATATTTTTATATATTTATATAAATAGAATTTTAATTTTTAATTAGTAGAAGTAGTTAACTAATTAGGCAAGTTTATTATAACAATAAAAAAGATTAAAACCATTGTTTTTATTGTACTTTACATTAACCCAAAAAAATTAACTAATAGATTTATTTTTTAATAATATTATTTGATTTGAAAAAGGGATTTATAATTTAGTACACTATGCACCACTGTGCACCCCATATATACTGTATTATATATCAATATTACATTATGTTACTGATTAAATGACTAATCACTTTATTTATATGGTTACATTGTTACACCCAATTGCTTTCTTTCTTATACTAATTATTTTGCTTTTATTTATACCATTCATTACTAATTTTTCACCACTTTTATATAATCGTTATAATATATTATCATATTGTCTTTGTTTATAGATAACACTATTGTGTTGTTATTGTAATAAATACATTATCGCATTACCATTGTAATAAACATACTAGTGCTTGGACTCGTAAACTCCTTATCTGGATATCCGTATAGTTAACTGTATATCTGGGTGTTATAAACATCTTATGGATGGTAACCATTATCTATCAATCTTAAACGGATAACCTAATGGATAACCGCAGGTATCCGCAGTATCCACAGTAGAGTTGCAGGTGAAACTAATCTTCAATGGTGCACCATGGTTCACCGAGACTAGTGCACCGAAACTGTTGCACCGATAACTATAAAAAACTCAAATTTTCAACAGTGCACCGATAGTGCACCGTGGTGCACCTATGCGTCCTGGTGAAACTAACTAGTTTCACCAACAACTCTAATCCACAGATATCTGCAGTACCTGCGAGTATCCGCAGTATCTTCGGTATCTGTAGGTATTCATGCCATTGCATTACTTAGTTATTTTTGTAACTATTAGATTCTTATCATAAAAGATCATATACAAGATCCATATATCAGACCCTTATTTTTTACTAATTAATTTTTTGGTAAAATATAAGAGACCATGGGTCTTGTATATAATCTTTTACGGTAATTACAGCTGATTTGAAAATTAGTGGGCACGTGATAAATTTTGGGTACTTATCTTTCAATAATAAAAGTATAGTTTTTGATAATATAATTTTTGCCAATACAAAACATAAGCAATAATATATCGCTGAACGAAAAACTATACTGACCAAAAATAATTATTGAAATTTGGATGATTATTACAAAATTCATCATGTGTTCTACTAATTTTCAATCAGCTGGGAAAAATGCGAATTTTATAATAAAATGCACATGAATGCGCATTAATGCGCATAATATATAACACGCATGATACTGCCAGTATTTAAAATAGCATAGTAAAAATCTGGATCCACCGGTATTTTGATAAAATTTTGAGCAAAAAAAACGGTTTTTAATATATCAAAACAGGATTTTTTTGCTTTATACCGGTAAATTTCAAATCCTATTTTAAACACTAGATACTGCATGATAAAAAATTTTTTAATTTTATTTAAATAAAGATACTATATATTGATTCTTATTGGATTTTGTCTATATATCTAAATTTTTACATTGTAAGCTTCATCATTGCTTTATATTATATAATTTGACAGCTTATCCGCGGCTCTACCACAGAAGCTTTGTATAAAATTTTAAAAATAGTTCAAATCTGTAAATTCGCATTATATAATGCTCATAAATACAGAAATATCTGAGTTAGTTTGCATTGAATCATCACAAAAAAATTCTGTTACTGAATATACTATTCTATTAACTACAGTATATAGTTAAGATTGTGTTAGTTTGCACTAAAATTATATTACTATAAATTTTGCCACAGAATTCACACTCTATTCTAGTATCTACAGTACATGGTTGAGCCAGTTTTTATTGGAATTATTTGATTTTTATCATGAGTTTTTATAAAAAATTCTATTACAAAATTTGTTTGCTATACCAGTAATTGCAATATATAGTGGATTGGCTTGAATTAGTATAAGCTAACTATAAAAAGCTTGTTACAAAGCTCATTACTCTAATAACAGATAATATGCAGTGGTTTTATTGATGAGTACCAATTTTTAAAATAAGTGTTGCAAAGAGAAACATTTATATTGCTATATTAGTTTTAGCACACTGATCATCTTTGAACATAACCATGATTTTATTGGTTGGTAAATCAACATAAATCTACGAGTCATTGAGAAAATTAGATGATTATCAGATTATCTGGGCGGCAAAAAATTCCAACCAAAAATTCCAGAAATCAATCATCTATATTTGGTTGAATATAATTTTTTTTGATATTCGCTAATATATTCACTATTTTTTATTAATTGTTTTATCTATAGTGAAGCATTTGTTGTATTCCTGCACTTGTTCGTGCACTTGCACTTATTCTTGAACTTGAGATCATTATACAAAAATTTTCAAATTCGTGAACTTTTTTAGTTTGTAAATATTAGGCAATCAGTAAATTTGGAAAATTCACATTTCAAAATTTTGTATTGTTTAAGAGCGTTAATAAGGGCATTAAAAAATAATATAATAATTACTCGAATGTTATAATAATTACTCGACCATGATAATAGTTATAATCATTTTAGGTATTTCTGTTAGTTTCTCTACATTTAGGTCACATTTTTCGGATACAACCAATCAAAAATGTTAAAGCGAACAGACTTAAAATTGAAGTATATAGATAGATTAGAATATTAATTATACTTATTTTATATTTAATTTTTCTATATAAAATTTGATAGAATAAATGCGTATGATTCAGAAACATGTGCATTAATGCGCATTCATGTGCATAATCGAGAAATCATGCGCACGCATAAAACCTATCTCTAATCTTGTCTTGTAATATCTTAGGTTGTTCAGTTTATCTAGTTATTCGGTTATCCGTAGAATTAATCGGATATCTGTAGGATCATTTGGTTATCCATAAGGTTAACCGGTTATCCGTAGGTTTATCCGGTTATCTGCAAAATAAAAACTGACAGTTATCTATATCCTGCTTTTATAAAACAGGTAAAGTAAAACGGGTAACCGGATATCTGGGTCCAAGCACTATGGTGATTATATTAGGGATGGCAAATGTTTTAAAACAAGGTGTTTTAAAACATGTTTTAAATCTTTTAAAACATTTGGATTTTTAAATAAAAAACAATTTTTATTTATAAACCAATTATAATATAGAATTTTATCACATGATCTATATATAGTATAATTAAAATAATTACAATTCGATCTTTCTAAATTATGCTCTTTATAAGTGCATAATTTTTTCAAATACATACTTATATTCTGGCCCAAAATATATTCATGATCTTATAATTATACTTTTTTTATTATTTACTAAAGTTTGTTGCTAAATAAGTTCTGAATGCATCCACTTAGAAAGGTTTAACTATATCTGATATTTAATAAAAAACATAAAAAATGGTTTAAAACACAAAAAATGAAAACATGTTTTTTGCATTCCTAGATTATATATAAATCATCAAGTTTATACAGACTTTAACTCCTATATTACTACTAATAAACCAAATAACCTTCAAATAACCCCAGTCATTTGCAAATAACTATGGATATTTGGTTACAAGTCATTTGCAAATGATCCAAAATTCAAATGATCTATAATGACTAGTCATTTCAGGGTCATTTGAGGTTATTTAAAAATTTTTCAAATAACCAAATCATTTAACATCACTGATTCCCAGGGGTCAGATCTAGTTTGGTTTCTTCTAGAATTGAAGACTAGAGTTTCATTTCAAAATAGTAAATATAGGGCAGGTTTTTAGTAGGTTTTTCTATTATATTCTTTGTGATATACCAGCTTTTATCCAATCTTTTCTAGCCTTATCTTCCTTTATCTTTTTAGGCAATATTTTTAGATTCAGACTCTTATAATGTACATATCTTAGGGCATCTTCTTTTACTTCACATTTACCTTTTTACTATATGACCAGGGCAACATCAAACATTGAAGATTGTAGTAGTATAGAATAACTTTGGATTTGAAATATGATCAAACCAACTATTTGTATCTTTACTGAATGTTCAGTTAACTAGATTGTCTTTTCTCTTTTTTTTTGGTTTGTTTATGGCTAATTCATCTTTTAGCAAAAAAATTTTTTTCATTTTTGTATAGGTCTTATTCCTCACTAGACTAAACTTTATTATTACAATTTATAGACGTGTACTGAAAATACCTTTTGCCTTTTTTTCCTTGTGCAGTACCTATTAATAGGCTAGCAACAGGCTTCAATTAGCAACTTACAGACCAAAAATATAACAATAGCTTTCTTCTTTTTTCTTTCTCTTTTTTTTGTTTTAGAATTGCAGCTTTAAATATTGGGAAATCTTGGAGAATATATATCTCACAGTCATCACCAAATTGTCAAAGGTGGAGGTTTGGGCTAACTTTATGGGACAAACAACCACCAACACCAAAAACAAAACAAAAACTACAACTCACAATATACTCAATAAGTAGAAGTAGTAGAATTTGACAAAGTAAGGCTAATCAAGTATAAAGTGAGTTTAAATTAACAGACTTATTATTTTTTATTCAATCACTGTTCACTTGAGTACTTCTTTATTAAAGAATAAAAATAGGCCATTTTATAACAATTTTTGCATGTGTGAACTTTTTAAACTAAGCCTGTTATACAATTTTAAAGCCTTTTTGCAATTTTAATTGCTTCTCTCTTATCATGACTTACTTTGATTTTTTTCTTGTTTTTTTTTTTATTTTTATTTATTTATTTATTTTTATTTTTTGGGCTTGTGCTTTGTGGTCTTCCATTATGTTAGTTCAGGTTTTGGTCATATTTTTGGGTCTCATGATGATAAAGTTGCTATAGCAAGTTCTGAATGCTTTGCAGCTAACAAAAGTATATACAGTACATACATTTAGACATATAGTATTTTTTAGTATAACAAAATAATAAAAATAGGTTTAAGTACGTGACTAAAAAATTATTACCAAAAGGTCTGAAAACTTTAATATTTATATAATATATAATTACAATCAACCCTCGTATAGGAATAGCAAAAAAATTGTGCATTTAAGGAAATATTGAAATTAGAGAGGTAAAAATCTATAAGTGCATATATATCAGGTACACAACAAGACCATGCATTTATGAAGGTATTGCATTTATAGAGGTTGCATTTATGGAGATCTGACTGTATACATATGTTAAGAAAAAACTCCTTTATATTACTAAGAAAAATATCAACAATATGTAAATATATATAACTAAGAATAAAAATAAAATAATTTAAATATTTAACAAGTTAAAGCATTGTGCTAATGCTGTGAGCTTGGTTAATTGTATAAATTATATCATGTGTTTGCTATTTTTAAGGAAAAGTATATTATATACAATTAGAAGAAATTATTAAAAAGTGTAAATTTATATTTTAAAAAATTATGGTTTTAAATATCTACCTAAATTGCGTAATATTTGCTTTAGAGTATTTTTATGTATAATATAAATGCAAGTTATAGTAATTGGAAAAGTATGCAAGTATTCAAATATAATTTTAGCTATTGCTATAATATTTGAATTATGTTCAGTTATATGATAAGATTTATTTTGAGATATGCTTAAATATTATTTTGTAATTTCTAATAATTGTAGTGATTGATCAAAATAAGATCTCAATTATTGCACAAAATTTTTATAAAAAATGTGCATTAATAATTAAAGTTATAACAATAAGTATTAACTACTCAAAAAATACTTTTTTTATACTTTAATATTTATAAAGTTTCAATAAGTAAAAGCAAAAAAAAAAAGGTATTTTGGAACAAACAAATTTTTAATCAAAATAGTAATTTTATGATTCACTATTTACTATTTAAAATTTTTTATACACACAATAGAGTTCTCTAAGTGCATGTTTAATTATTATAGACTCTCTTCAAATGCATGTTTAAGTGCTGGGCTAAATATGTTTTGTCTCTATAAATGTAGTTTTTCTAATTATTCTCTTAATGTATATTATTGAAGTATAATTTAAGAGGTATTTTTTAAAAAGGTTTGGCTATACTAAACTATTTTACTTGTTTTAATAATAAGCTCAATTGGATTAATACTTGTTGTGGCTAAAGTTGAAAATAGATGAAGTTGAAAATTATTGACTCTAATTTAAAAATATAAATATAATGAAAATTCACTTATACTCTTTTATTATTAAATTAATTATAACTATTAATTTAAATACTAGAAACCGGAAACCAGTATGCGTCCGGAGCATTAATTAATAGATTAATTAATTAGTAAAAGAATTAATTAGGCAACTAATTAATTAGCTAAATAAAATTGATTAATTGATAAAATTTTTTATTAATTTGTATTACTATGATAGTTTAAAATACAATATAAAAATTAAAAACATAAATTTAGAATATAAATTATATAAATATATAAAATTAATATAATAAGTTTATTAAAAATAAAAGCATTAAATGCCTAATAATTTAATAGTATACAAATTGTTTAAAATCATAAATTTATATATATTTCTTTAAAATAAGTCATTATTATAGAATAAATTTTTAATTAAGCTATTATTATTTTTTTATTTTTATTTTATTTTAATTAAATTATTATATTGTTTTTAAAATTATTTTATTATTTTTTAATATAAAATTTTTATTTTAATTTTTTTAACTAATTTTTTTTTTTAATATTAAATTATTTTTTAAAAAATTTTATTAATATTTTTTTTATTATTAATATTATATATATTATTATTTTTTAAATTATTTTTTAAAAAAAACTTATTGTTTATTAATTAAATTAATTTTTAAATTATTATTTTAACTTACCATATTTATATCTACTATATCAAATTTAATTTAACTACTATGTTATGTCTCAAATCAACTATTGCATTCTAAGTCTAACTACCCAGATTTAAATAAAGTTCTATTCTATAATGAGAAAATAATTCTTAAACATGCCCTAACCCTAACTATTGTATTCAATTACATTTTTATTCTTTGTAGCATTAAGTTGAAATTCTTTAAATATTCTTATTTTAGCTTGTCCATTCTTGTATTGGGTTCATCTAAAGTGAAGCGGAATCACAGAGTTTTGATAACTTAGATAAATCAAAAACTAAAAAATACAAAAAATATTAGTCTAAATCTTATAGTTAATCAAAAATACTGGGAAGGCAATATAGCTAACTAAAATCTACCTAACCCTAATTTAAAATAATTCTAACTTTTAAAGTTAATTCAATAAAATATATAATGATACAGTATTATAAGAATCTGTACCTCTTTAGATATCTTATTGCACTTCGTCTATAAACTTATTAAATAGTTATATAAGAATTAAAATAATGATTTAGTATAATAACAATTTAAAATTTTACTTATCTTTAACATCTTTAGTAAATTTTGTGATCGAGTTAATATTTTAAGCTCCACTTTATGTGTGTATTCATTTTTCTGTTCATCCCATCCATAGATCATTTTCCATCTAGTCAGATTGCTGATAAGTTATTATATCGGTTGCAATTTGTACATTTTCTTTTCATATTTTTTTTATAAAACGAAATCTATCAAGTACTATCATATATTCGTTTGTTGCGATATTTTGGGTTGGTTCAAATACTTTAAAGTTTCTATTATTTAACTACACATCGTCTATAAATTTATTAAATATTTATAGTTATATAAATAAGAATAAAAATAATTATACAATATAATAATAATTTAAAATCTTACTTATCTTAACATCTCTAGTAAATTTTGTGATCAAGTTAATGTTTTAAACTCCACTTTATTTGTGACTGTGTATTCATTTTTTTGTCCAAAGATCATTTTCCATCTAGACAAATTGCTGAAAATCCATATATCGGTTGCAATTTGCACATTTTCCATTATAAAATCAAATTCATCAAGTATTATCATATATTCATTTGTTGCAGTGTTTTGGCTTAGTCCATTTATTTTAAAATTTCTATTATTCAACTACACATCGTCTATAAATTTATTAAATATTTATAGTTATATAAATAAGAATTAAAATAATTATACAGTATAATAATGATTTAAAAAATTTTATTTATCTTAACATTTTTAGTAATTTTGTGATCGAGTTAATGTTTTAAGCTCTACTTAATGCATGACTGTGTATATTCATTTTTTTGTTCACAGATCGTTTTCCATCTAGTCAAATTGCTAAAATCTATATATTGGTTGCAATTTGCACATTTTCCATTATAAAATTAAATTCATAGAGTACTATCATATATTCATTTGTTGCAGTGTTTTGGCTTAGTCCATTTATTTTAAAATTTCTATTATTCAACTGCACATCATCTATAAATTTATTAAATATTTATAGTTATATAAATAAGAATTAAAATAATTATATAGTATAACAATGATTTAAAATATTACTTATCTTAATATCACTAGTAAATTTTGTGATCGAGTTAATATTTTAAGCTCTACTTTATGTATGATTGCGTGTATTCATTTTTCTGTTCACCCCTATCCACAGATCGTTTTCCATCTAGCAGATTGCTGAAAGTCCATTATATCGGTTGCAATTTGCACATGTTTCATTCTTATAAAACTAAATCCATCGAGTACTGTTATATATTCGCGATGTTTTGGGTTGGTTCATATAATTAAAGTTTCTATTATTTAATTACACATCGTCTATAAACTTATTAAATATTTATAGTTATATAAATAAGAATTAAAATAAGAGTAGTCTTATCCTAGACCCGGGGTTTACACTAATAACCTAAACCCCAAAGAGGTCTACATTAAGACAATTAATTTAATTCTAGACCCCATATCTAACCAATCAAATTTAATCATATGACAAATATAAATTGGGCAGCGACCCATCGCCATGCCGACCCCATGATCAGCCAATCAAATTCGGTCACGTGACTAATAGTTAAATCATCAAAAAAATTTTTAAGTTTTTTTACCGGTAATAATAAAAAAAATCCAAAAATTACATTATTTATTTAAAATTTCGTATTTATTTAATAAAAAAAAAATTAAAAATAAAGAAAAAAATAAAAAAAATAAAAAAATAAAAAAAAATAAAAAGTACACTCGTATAATGATCTGCACCCAAACACACGCCGAACCCACAAAGACATCAATAGGACCAAAGAAAACTGTACCACCCACGGCATCGTATTCAAGTCGGCACTAACGAAATTTTACCACGATGCAATACCAACAGCCCAAACCCCAAACGACTCGTACAACGACTCCAATAATGGCGCCAGCGATGACTCTAACAACTGGAAAAAAACGATTAAAAAGAAAAAAAAAAAAAAAAAA
>QKWP01001588.1:105721-122858 GCA_003550325.1 Gigaspora rosea
CAAATAACAAGAAAAAACAAATACAATTATAAAAAAAAACTCCCGAACCTGGCGACAAAACAACGTAAGAAACACCCCTGCTTCTGAATCCGACGAAAGAATTCAAGACAGAAAAGCTAAACATATTATTATATATATATATATATATATATATATATATATAAAGAGAGAAACCTTACTGGAGTCGCTTCGTTGGCGATTTGTTCAGTTACAGAACCCCAAGAAACTACTACACCAATGAAGACACAACAACAATACCACGACGACAACACCACGACGACACCAACGACAAACCCAAATCTGAAAGGCGACAAGCTAAAAAAAAAATTATTAAGCGGCAAAAGCGAAGTGAAACAACAAAACAAAAAATTGATTATCATGGTACACAAAAAAAATTTATACAGTATATGATCGCCAATCACTGCACATATATAAAATTTGGGTCTAGAATAAAAAAAAATTAATGTAAACCTCTATGAGGTTTATGTTAAGGGCAGTGTCATTAATCACCTGATTATTTTTTATCAGAGACCTACCCCCCTCCCTCTTTCTTAATATATAAATAGTCAGGTTCTTATATATAATTTCAACTTTTTTTACCCCCCTCCCCCCCTAAAAAATCACCTGATTTTTGTTACTCCCCTAATTAACATAAAACCCGGGTCTAGGCTAAGGTTTCTCTTAAAATAATTATAATAATGATATAAAATTTTACTTATCTTATCATCTCTAGTAAATTTTGTGATCGAGTTAATGTTTTAAGCTCTACTTTATGTGTAACTGTGTGTATTCATTTTTCTGTCCATCCCCATCAACAAATCGTTTCCCATCTAGACAGATTGCTGAAAATTCATTATATTGGTTGCAATTTGCACATTTTCCATTTACATATATTTGTTTGTTGCGGTGTTTTGGCTTAGTTCATATACTTTAAAGTTTTTATTATTCAACTGCACATTGTCTAAAAAGTTATTAAATATCTATAGTTATATAAATAAGAATTAAAATAATTATACAGTATAATAATGATTTAAAATCTTACTTATCTTAACATCTCTAGTAAATTTTGTGATCAAGTAGCTCCACTTTATATAATGCCACGCATGACTGTGTGTATTTATTTTTTTGTCTATTCCTATCCACAGACCGTTTTCTATCTACCCAGATTGCTGAAAATCTATTAATTATTTGAACATTATCTAATCTATTAAAAAGAATACATTTGATTATTTTTTTATAAGAATTGGTTTTAAGTTGAAATTCTTTAATGCAGTCGTCGATATCCTATTTTCACTCATCGATTTTCTGAGATCACATGCTTGATACCAAGCTTCTAACATCTTGTATCGGTCACATTTCACTAAATGTTCCACTATTGTCACATATCTCTAGTGATTTTTGATAATAGATAAGTGCCTTATGTTCATCTTTTTCAATTCCTATTCTATTAAAATAATAATTCTTACCAAGGTTATATATCTATCCACTAGCGTTGTCTATATCTACAGATTTTAGTTAGTACCAATAAGTTATATATAAGAATATTTTGAGCAAAGATTTAATATATAATTTAGTAAGTTATATAAAAAAAAATACCTTAAGATTTAATAAGTAATTTGAGCGAAGATTTAGTAAGTAACTTGAGCAAAAGTTCAGTAGTAATGAGGATTTGCATTTAAGCATTTATTCACCAAATCCAAAAGTAATTGAGGAACTTCGCATCTAATAAATACATGTCGCTAGATCTTTGTTATATGGAATATAAAATTTGCCATGTGACGCCGTCAAGTCGAATTACTATCACAAGAACCAAAAACTTCTAAAAAAACTACAAAATATTTTAGCATGTTAAAAGAAACAAAAAAAAAAGCAAACAAAAAAACTTATCTTTTTGTACTTATAAAGATTACTATGAGTGTGTAAAGAAGATAAGGAATATAGATCTAGATCCGGGATATAAAATAACGATCCACAAAGAAAGAATATGAATGAAAAAAAAAATAATTAATTAAAACTGCCAAGATCTTAATGTCATATTCAAGTTTTGCGATTATTTTTGATAAATACAAATTTTTTTAGTATAGTGCTACTATATAAAAAGCGCGTAAAACTTTTGTAGTTGTTGTACAATTGTGCAAATATAGGTACGTGGCATTACAGATGGAAAATGCCACAACTATGTTTTTGATTATTTTGATATAACCATATTAAAAACATAGTTTTGGTTATCACTAAGTATAGAAGTATGAGTCCTACGCTTCACTCTGGACAATTAAAAAAAGCTAAGAAAATGTATTGTAAAAATATTGAAAAATTTATATTAAAATAATTAAATTTCCAGCTTCTGCTATTTCTAGTTTCAGCTACAACAATAATTTAATAAATTAATATAGGCACAATAAGTGGAAAGGATAAGTGGAAAGGAATTGATTTGTAGATAAAATAGTAAAAGTTCTTAAGATAGTAGCAAAACTTATTAATTGAATTAGTTAATAATACCAAGGCAAATATGTAGAGGTTGAATTATTAAATTAATTAAATTAAGTATTATTTTTTGACCACTTTTATTTGTACTTATATATTAGTATATTTTATTTATTTTTTAATTTGTTTCTTATTAGATTGCAAATCAGTTTAAGTTGAATTTGAATTCTATTGGCTAATTTAGAATTTACAAAAATTCATTTTTTACTAGATTAATAATTATGAATTGAGAAAGTTAGAGTGCATTTGGTAATATGGGCTAGATGCTGCGAAAAGGAACCAAATTGACAAAACAAAAGATCTTCAGACAATCAATTTTTATGTTGTAAATCTTATAATAAATCATATGAAAGTGCAAACTTTAAAGAACAATATAGCAAAATTTTATTAATACAACTACTTTTGTGTTTTAAGTAAAAAATGATCCTAATCTTATTCTAAATTGATTTATGTAAAAAAATATATTGTGAAAAATTTTCAATTTGGTCCCTTTTTGCAGTACCTAGCCCATATAGTTAGAAGAATTCTGATAGAAAAAGGCTTGAAATGAATTAAATAAAAGGAATTTAAGTCTGAAAAATATAATACTTGTAGAATTACATGATTGTTGTTTAATTGCAAAATTGTAATCGCACAAATAGAAAACAATCAGGTGATTGTTCAAGAAATTGTAGTAATTGTATGTATTTGTTACAGTCTACAATTTTGATTGCTGTTTGCAAAAATATATAAAATTTGGTACAGTCAGACCCCTCTAAGTGCATGTTGTTGGGACTAGCACAGAGGCGTGCATTTAGGGGGTTGCAATTAGGGAATAGCCAATAATATCGTGGTAAAATTATAATCATGTGTGCATATAGCCACTTATTATATATACGCATATACATACACAAGTTTTAATATTATTTTACAATGGAAATTTTGGACATATTGGATTTTTATATTCAAAGCTACCTGAAATTGCCTAATTTCTATACAAATGCTGTCAAGCATTTTACAAAATTTTATTAGAAATGATTTTTGCAATTCCAGCATTTAGTACAGATTTTATTATGGCAACGAAGCATAAATAGGGCAACAAAGGTAATGATATATAATACTATTAGTATTATTTATTAAATAAAAAAAGTAACAATTACAATGATACAGTACAATTAATATTACTACAAAACATAAAGATCGTACTTTTTCTATATCTAAAATTGATAATTTTGATTGGTTATGATCATGTGAGTGCACTTACGAGGGACTTTATATATAATGAACCAAAAAAATAGCATGCACGTGCAGAATAAAGAAGTGCATTTACTTATAAGTCCCATGGTGGGCCCACGCTTTTATTGTGCATTTAAAGAGGGTAGCATTTAGTAGGGTAACATTTAGAGGGTCTGACTGTAATTAAAAAAAAAGAAATCAATGATTTCTGATTCTGATTTCTGATTTTTTTAACATTTCTTTAGACTTTTAAAAGCATATTCATCATTTTGTAATATATTCAAATAAACATTTTTGTATAAATGCTGTAAAAGTTGTAAATTCATTATTTTGTAATATAACTTTTGTAATATTATTTGCGCATTCACATTTTATAAAAAATTTAAGTGTTGATTCTTTTTTAGGGCAATAAAATTTACTAATGCATTATGAGTAAAAAGAAATTTAAGAGTTGTACCAAATTCAATCTTATAAGAATTATTGCATGATTTTAGCAAATTAATTTGTTCATTAATAAAAGAATAATAAAATTTTAATAAACTTTAGATTTAAAGTTGTACAAAAAAAATTATTAGTGAATCCAAAACATGTTCCAGGATATAATTTCTGATTATTAGAAATTTTTTTTTAAAAAAAAATATGTATACTATATAAATATATATAAATATATATCAAATATATACATATATGTCTTTATATAAATATTAGTTGCATCATTATAAGTAATGTTAAAAAAATCAGATTTAAAGTAATAATAAGTAGTGTGTAATACAGTCATTCTAAATCAGAAATGGATAATAAATTGTATAAATGCAAAATAATGCCTAGGAGTATTGGTTGAATAATGGCTAGGATTAAGTCAAAATTCGAAATTACACTTTTGGGAGTTATTTTTCATTTATATGGAAAGTCTAATTTTTGAAACGTTAATAATTACAATAAAGAGTTATATGATAATTATTTTTTAGTAATAAAACTGTAGTTTTCAATAATAAAATTTTCGACCAGTATAAGATTATATCGAAATGATATACTGGCCATAAATTATATTATCAATATTACCGAAAATTTCTATAATTTCGATAATTATGTTAAATCATCACATTAGGGTGAATTTCAAACTGATCTACAATGCGGATTTACTGTTAAATGAGGGTGATGTTAATCGAAGAATCCATTTTGAACGGCCTAATCTTAACTGCATTTAATATTCCAAGCAAATCACATAATCAAATTTTAAATATTGGCAGTTAGTATAATTAAAAAGCTTCAACAATTAAGCCAATTGAAAATAGCCTAGGGACGTATTTTTATAATTTGTGCTTTGCACCAAGTAATGAAGCATGCTATTCAAGACAAAATACAAAAACCTATGAAAGATTTTTTTTACTATGCTTATGCTTTTTTTTAACATGCATCAAAAAGTTTTGTATATGGTATTGTTTTATCTTGAAACAGTAGCTGATGATGTTGACGCTATTCATGAATTGAGTGTTTTAAGTCAAGTTGCTGATGCAGGGTGGCGTCGCCACTAGTGCATTAATTGCACCAGTGGTAACGCCACCTGCACCAACAATCTTAGTTTTAACCCTAGAAATTATTGAAATCATCAATTCATATGTTAATTCAGGTGAAAACTAATATTACATTTTGCAAGAAAAACGTGGTAATCAAATTTTTTAATCATGTAAATTTTTTACTGTTGTGCCTTTTTTACTTTTTTTTTTATTAACAGCTAAGCAGTTTTTTACATACACGTCAATAGTCCAGGTATTTTACAGATCAGTATACTGTGAGCAGTTCCGTAGTATAGGCTGAATTTTTAAATCTATACTATACTGATCTGGTGTAATATATATCGGAAACGATGCTGAAACCAGATGATGCTGAAACTTTAATTTATTTGGATATAAAATTTTAAAAAATTTTTGGTATGTTATTTTTTGTTTTGTTTTACAAAGTTAGAATAAGGTTTGGGGGTAGATTTGATATTTAAAAAGTATTTATGGATTTTAGCAGGGCTTATAATGTCAAATTGAGACCCCAGGTTTCAGCATCATCTTGTTTAAGCATTATCCCCAACAATATATATTAGTGTTAGGGTTGGAAATTATAGCTGATCAGTATAGTATAGATTTTAAATTTATACGGATCTGCTCACCTATACCATACTGATCTGCTACAATTTTGTGAATATTAAGTTTAAATCTGTTCATTTTAATGACTGTGTTTCAAGAGAAATATATGTACAAGGTTTAATTCTGTTCACCTTAACATCGGTTTCAAAAAAATGTATATATAATTAACGTAATCATTTAATTCAATAAATTACTAGCGTGAGTACGAAATTTAATTCTGTTCACCTTACTGATTATGTTTCAATAGAAAGTATGATTAACCATAATTATTTACGATAACTATATAAAACTGATTCCTATAATTTCTTCAAGTCATGTAAAATCTTAAAAGTGCTCGAATCATCTAATCGAGTTTACTCAAATTTATGTTCCTGGTTTTGCATGATTGCGTCGCGCAGTTACCTTATTAAACATAATAACTTGATCATATTGTTACATTAGTTCTAGCACACTGATCACATTTTGATATAACCATGATTTTTATTGGTTGGTAAATACAAGAATCGCCGAGAAAGTTAGTAGATAATCTGAATGGCAAAAATTCTGATCGAAAAATGGAAAAATCTAGAAATCGATCATCTGAATCTTTAGTGGAATGTACTTGCATTTGTCCTTGCATTGTTCTTGAACTTTATTTAATTAAAAAACTTCAAATTCGCGAATCATTTGATTGATTTTTTTATGCTCAAAATTGTTTGTATATATTAGATAATCAACCAACAGAAGCACAATTTTAAGAGAGTTGTTTAAGGATGTTAAAAAACTGAACAAAGTGCGATCTACAAAGCGGAATTCACTACCTCTTGCTATAATTACGATGGACATCACGTGTCACACTCTAATGATCAATGTTACTGCTGCAGCATCCAAATATGTATTGGTAAGTAGTCAGGATTTAAATTATCAGGATATTACAGTATGGCTTCTTCTTGACATGTAATGAGTTCATAACATATTTGGTTAGTGCAATTCTAAAAGACAATAATAAAAAGACATTTGTTTATAGTGATCGTCATGCGCTTCAATCGAGACAAGAACCTGTTAAAATGATGTTTGGTTAAACAATTCCATAATCACAAAGGATTTGCATTACTGCGAAAATGGTATTATTCACTGGAACGTGGAATCAGGTGCAAAACCCGGGACGTGTTCTCAGAATCTCAGAACACAGGTGGGGTTCTGCTATTCTAATCAGGTATACTTAATTGTGTTTTGTATTCTGAAACAGGCAATATAATGAATCACTTTACTACAATACATTTCTTTGTTAGCATTGTTGCAAAAATGCTTCAAAATTTGTTTTGTTGATCAGTTGCTATGATACAGTTTCCACGTAGTCAGTGCTCTTGCACGTGAAGCGATAGGGTGATTATAGTGTTACATTGTATAGAATTCATCGATACAAATACGTATTTAAAATTTGTAATACAAATAAATAAAATAATATAGTAAGTAATAAATATCCGAAAGTAGAATATAAATATAGCACAAATAAATTATATTAAATAATAAAGTAAAAAATAGAGAGTAAATGATTGGCTTAGCGAAACACTAAAGATCATAGAAATCATTAATTTTATGATTATCAAATCATCTGGGCGGTAAAAAATCTGAAAATAAAAAAGCAAAAAATACAAAAATCTCAAGATGCAGAACAGAATTTATACTAAAACAAATACTTTTTGTTGATAAAATAGCAAAAAACATATAAAAAGATATAAAGCAATGTAAACATTAGCACAGAGCTACAAGAGCAAGAGCAAGAGCATGAGCATGAGCATTAGCATAAGCAAGAGTATTAGCAAGTGCATGAGCATGAGCAAGAGCATAAGCAAGAGCATAAGCTCTAGAGTATATCTATAAAACACGATCAATTCTGTGAAACTACAAAAATCCCCTTTTTTAGTAATTTTTTTATCAAAATGGAATTGGATAATGCAGAAGCAAACATAAACATAAATACAAAAGCAAAAAAAGGAAAATTTAAAGGTTACAACTTTAATCGAGCTTTTTTAATGCTTTAAAAATACAGTATAAAAAAACTTTTCGAAAAATAATAAGTGTACATATTAGCCCATCTATACATGTGGGTCTAAATTGTTTTTGGCCTGCCATAATGTTATAAAGCTAAAATTATTTTAGGAGTCTAAACTGTAAATATTTTTAGCTGCCTAAAATATTTTAGACAACCTGAATATTTTTGACTGCTGAATGTTTTAAAACATTGATCTTCAATAATATATTATCGATTATTCTCTGTTACTACATTTTTTGCATTATTAATTCATACTTACATATCTGTTCTCTTATTAAGTAGCATTACTTATAAACAAACAGTAAAAATCATGAAAAAATAAGCTAACTTCACAATCAAGATTATTTTTCATTTAATTATAAACCACCTTGAAATTTTATAAGAAGAGCATCCAAATGCTAGAGAAGTTGCGAATAATACCCAGAAATTAAATTGACAGATTTTTTATTATTAAATAAACCCAGAAAGCAAAATTTTCCTAAATTTTACATATCACGTATGAATGTGTTGGTTAGTTGAGTTGCTCCTAGCAGCAGGTTTCGAGAAATGTCTCTTCCAAATTATCTAAGAAGCTCCTTGTATACATAACGCGCATATAAATTTTTTTTTTTTGGTGCTTGTTTTTTTCTGCGTTTGCGCCAATAAAAATTTTTTGAATTTATACACTGACTGTATATATTTAAATAAATAAAGTTTACTCAAATATATTTAGAAACATATTATCTACTTAGTAAACCTTAACAAAGCTCTAATTAATACTAACAAAATCATCTTACAAAAATTATTATCTATTACAATTATTAAAAACCGATTTTAGCATAAGCATGTATATTAGCAGAGTGAAAATAACTCGATTCTATTTGAGTCAAGTAACTAAGCTTAACCAGATTATCATAAAAAAATTTTTTTTAAAATGTTAACACCACCTATCATATTTTCTAGTGTTTTAAGTTTATTTATTTTCATTTATTTTCTTTGTAGAAGCTTTCAATACCTTCAACTTCGAGTAACTCAAAGGGAATCGAGCAGAGCTGATTCAAGCCAGACTGATTCAGATCTAACCAAGCCAAGTTGGTTTGAGTTGTGGCCGATTAGTTGTGACTATTTCTACACATAAATTAATTCAAATTTTGATAATTACACATTTTTAGAATTTATACACAAAGATTCTGATATCGATAACTGTCAAAATATTGCACTTAAGTTAATTCGTGGATCAAGGATTCATAAAATTGTTAATGTTTTTTAGTATAAATATTTTCAATTCTTATTTTAATATGTTAAAATTCTCTAAATTTTCTATTTATTTTATAATAATATTTAAGTTAAAAGCACATTGTGTCATTATTTATAAGAATCCAGCCTTTTTAAAATGTTATGAGTATCAAAAGACCCTAATACTAAATATTATATTCTTAGTTTTGAAACCTGCAAACATTGGATCCTTTCAATATCATCTAATATAGAATTAAAAACAAAATCTATTAGAGTTTACAGCACCCGAAATTTTAAATGGTTACCAATATATTACAGCATCTGATATTTATGCATTTTGAATGATTATGTGGGAAATTTTGTATGAAGTATTCTATAAAGATAAAGATACGTAATAATAATTTAAACACTAAATATTATATAAATCTAATGAAAGAATGTTGAGAAAAAGAACCCGAAAAATGACTATCAGCGGAAAAAATTTGTAAAACTTTTGAAGAATGACAAGTTAATGAATAAGTTACATCTGAACTTTCTAAATCACACAATGCGTTTAAAAAATGAATAAAAATGAGAAATTTTTCTTTTTGTTTTAGACATTTTTGAAAATGAACTTAACCAAGGTTACATAATTCAATATGACAAAAGCGAATCCATCTATTCTTTATAGCAATAGTAAAAATATTAAAATTAATTGATAAAGAATAAGTGTTTAAGTTCCTATGCTATTTTTTTGTTTTTTTTTTTTTAGATTTATTAATATTATTTTTGTAGGTCATGAAATAAAATGAAGCTTGTAGAATTTATGATTTTTGGTTAGAATATACTACTGAAATACAGTATTCATATATCATAGAATCATTCATTGAAATTTTTTTTTAATTTACACTATGTAATTTCATACTTACAATATTCAAGACCTGGGTCTGTTATATTTCACAATTTTAAACCCTATAGAACCCGTTTAGTACAAGATGGAGAGTTTGCACCATTAGAAAAAAATTAAAGAGCATGCATATCTTTTATTTATATTGTATAATCTAGATATTTAAAACAAACTGCATTTGGTTATTGTAAATTTTGAGATTCACACACTGGTCTAGTACAAGGAGATCTTGTATATAGCAGTTCATGGTAATTTGCCTATAATTAATTACTTGCTATACTGTATAACAAAATTTACGCCAACAAAAAATAAACTGATATTTTTTGTTAACATGCTGTATTTTTTTAATACTTAATAAATATCTGTAAGATATGCTGTGTAAAAAGTTGTTCATTAAATGAATTTATATATCGAATTATAATACAGTCAGACCTCTCTAATACAACGCTCTAAATACAACTTTAGCTCCGGTCAAAATATATACCAAATCTATCAGTGCAATATTTCTTATTTTTTCACGAAATGCTAAGTCTGATATATAGTAGCATTTAGGGAAATTTAACTGTATATAAATAAAGAGGAAGATTATGTTCTTTAACCAGTTTATTAAATCTCTCTCTATATATATTTTTTTTGTTTAAAATAATTAATAATAACTGAATTGCAAAAATATCTATTTTTTATTTTAGAATACATTAAAAAGTTTAACAAATTTTTTGTAAGCAAATTTGATATCGAAACAACAGTAAATCATACTTATAATAATCTAAAGTAGCTAGAATATACGTATAAACCACCTTGCAATACAATATATAATTAAAAGTTGAATATTGCTTAAATTGATTCGGCATTAACTTTATGTTAATCTGAAGTCCTTACCAATTTGAGTGAATTTAGAATTCCGGTTTAATTTAACAGTTAAGTACTTTTAGAATTTAATTAAATAGAATCAGCGTACAACACAGTCTGTAACACTCATGTATAATCGAATTTTGTAAATTGAGATTTCATAAAGAATACACAAAACTTTTCGGTGCTGCTTACTTAATCAATAGTCATTTTTCTTCAGCTGACATCATATAGTGTAGTGGTCAACATTTTATTAGCTGCGAGTATATATTTTCAGTGAATTTTCACTTGAAGTGTAAACCTAATTTTAATATATCGATATATAATTATTAAATAAAGCAAAGAATTTTATACATTTAAAAAAGGTCTGCATTTAATAATATAACAAGATCATTGCTAAATATGTGCAGGGGAGTTTTGATTTATGGCACTTTTTGTATTTGTATTTTTTTGTGTATAAAATGGATTAAATGTTTTGAAAGATTTTGTTGGGGAAAAAGTATAGTGCATGAGGTGTTACTATAGGCAGAGGGTGTAGAATTATTTGATTATTGAATAAAAATTTCAAATTGAGATAATTGGTTTTTGATTTAAATATTGGTTTAAGTTAAATTTTATTATTTGTTTAATAAAGATAAATTTTTTATTATAAATGATATAAAATAAAATTGTTTATAAAAATTTAAAAGTTATATTAAATTTTTATATACGTTTTTGATATTTAAGAGAATTTTATTGAGTGTTTGAATTTTTGTTAATTTTTATATTTGAAAATTGTTGATTTTATTTTAATTATTAGTATGTTTGATTTTGCTAATAGTTGGTATTTAGCTTGGTTTTGTACTTATTGTTTTTAATGTGTATATTTGAGTTTTTGAATTTTGATTGTCTTGTTGGGATATTTAGATTAATATAGATTATTAAGTTTTGAAGAATGTTTGTTGATATTGATTTTTTTGAAGTTTGATTTGGTATGTATAGAGCTTCAGATTTTTTATTTGAATAATATTTGAATAATTTAGATAGCAAATTCTATTCATATATTTGCTGAATGACTTATATATTTGAATAAGGATTAGTTATTTGAATAATATATAGTTATTATGTATCAATGCTGGAATTTTCACATGATAGATAATGAAAAATTATTCTAATAAATTTGTTATTCAAATAAGATTTGTTTATTTGAATTATTTTTAGATAATTATTTATTTGAATATTTATGAGTATGAATATTGTTTAAAAAATAAATGTCTGTGTATATCTTGTTTGATTTTTAAGAATACAGAGTAAAAAAAGTTTTTATTTTAAAGATATAAATTGTTACAATCAAGAATTTTTGTTTGAGGGTTTTTGTTTTTAGTTTGTAATGTGTTATTATGGGTTTGTTGATTGTTTAGAAAATTTGAAAGGTTTATTATTATTTTAGTGGTAATGATTTTGAAGGTTGTTAGATGTATTATGGAAGAAAAAGTATTAAATGATATTGTTTATATGGATAGTCATGAAAGGGTTTAGTTTGTTGAATGATCTATAGATGATGTTATTAATTTGAGGTATGATTAGTTAATCTGTAGATATTTTTAGGCCTTTTTGATTTATATTTATTAGTTGTTTATATTCAGTGAAACTTCTTCATCTACTTTTATTGAGTCGAAGTCAAAGGCAAGTATGTTTGTTGCATTCCATGATGGTGCTCTGCTCATTGGTGTTAAAAATCCATTAATTAAATATGTTTATTTTATTTATTTTTCATTATGTTATTTAAGATTTTCTCAATCTATATTTAGTTAGTTTAATCTATGATAGATAAATATATATATATTAAAAAAGTATCTAATTTATATTTAGCATTTTATTATGTTTGTCATATCGTAATATTTTTAAAACCTTTGAAAGTGTTATGTCATTGATACAGATCACTATTTAAAATAGTAAACAACCTATCACTAATCCTAACTAAGCAAGATCCGCATTAACAATGTCTCAAGTTTCACTCTGTCCTTTTATTACTAGGCTAATGCATAGTATTATATGTCCGGAGTAGGGATGGGTTCAGTTGGTTTCGGTTGGTTTCAGTCGGTTATTATCGACTATTGGCATATAGCCGGCTAAGTGTGGTCAGTCATACCGGCTAATAGCCGACTATAGTCGATCAATTATTTTACTATGTAAAGGTTCTTTGATTCTTTATTTAAAGTTGTAGAGCCAAGTCTTCCAATTCTAACGGCAGTAGATCATAGAGATAATTGAGATTACAGATTAGTTTAGGCCAATTTTTATTAGTGCAAGTAAACAAATGATGTATGCTTTATTTCACGTGACATGATGATTGTATAGTCTTTACGGGATCTTCCGTTTATTGGACTGATCCGTGTCGATCTGTTTTTAAATCTGGCATCGGCCACAAATTAGTCAGTCAGCTAAGCTCCTCTGACCGACTAAAATCGGCTACGGCTATAGCCGGTCACAAACGGCTATAGCCGTAACCATACCCATCCCTAGTCCAGAGCACACCATATAATATCACATATTACACAAACGCGTTAATATGCATATGTTGGTAATATTAAAGCACAAATATATACACGCGTGAGACAGACAAAAAATTTCCAAATTCCATTTCTGATAAGATTTACATCATATATATGCAAGTATATCAAAAAAGTAAAATTTGTCAAGATTTTTACAATTAAAGCACATCAAGAAGGTAATTTTTGTATCACTTTGTATAGACACTTATAGACCATTGCTACGCTCCGGTCAATTATATTTTGTATATTTTATTATTTGTTATTTATGTTTTTACCCAATTCAGTATATTTTAGTATGAACCTTCATTATTGTCTTTGCTGATCAGAGATTATTATTTCATCAACCCATTAAGTAATCCGATACAAAAAAGTAAAATTTTGTAGAAAAAAGGAAGTACAAAATCAATTCGGAACATCATAAATATTAAAAATTATGCTTAATATTGACTTTTTATTATTTTTCAAAAATTATTCGTGTATAGACGCTCATGCTCATGCTCAAGTTCCAGCTCTTGACGATCAAGAACTATTAAAGAGCATAGTGTTACCCAAAATGTTTTAACCTGTTCATACCCAAACTTAGAGCAGATAAGACTGCAGATCATCAAGATTAAACCAAAAATAATCTGAATAATCTGAACTAATCCAGATATGGCCAAAAAATCGCTCCATAAAATTCAAGCAATGTTTTATTGCTGGTTCTGATGCATACCAAGAACGCAAGTGTATGGTTTTACTGGCATCTAAATCGAAGGCAAAATTTTAAAGCTGATTAGTATACATTTTTTCTCATGATCATTACCTGTTTTATATAATATAAAATTTCTAATTTTAGAAGGAGGTTAAAGCGAAGTAAAATTTAGTTAGGAGGTTTATATATTATAGCAAAAATGCGGCAGTTTATGCAGCATATATATCATGTATTAACTTTCACTCTAACCCAATCCAACAATTTTATGTATAAAACTTATCGTAAATTGGTCATAAGATGCAAAATTTCGTTCTTCCTTAGTAAATGATTGGCTTATATGTGCCGCGCAGCGGCACAAGTAAGCCAATCATTTACTTTATTGAAGTGATGATCTGATGTCATTTGTAATACTTCATTATTATGATCAATGGCTTGCCATTTAAAGTAAAATCAGGTTTAAATTTTAGCCAACTTAATTTAAAAAATGATTCATAATACCAGTACGATCACATGAAATGTGAGAGTGATGGTTCTGTTCAACTTTCTTGATGCACTACAAAAAATCCTTTTTGGTTGGAATAATGATTTTCATTTATCCACAATTACAATATACCAGTACGATCACATGAAATGTGTGAAGGATGGTTTAATTAATGTTTTTGGGCGTGGCCTATGCTGATTTTTGCAAAATCCTTTTTTAGTAGAAGTAATGGTTTTCATTTATTCATTTTTGGAAGATGTCAACATTTTTACATATACTGAAACGTCATAAGTCGATTATGCAATATTATGCAAATTTGATGTTATTGATTATAAAATTTGAATCTAAATTTATAGTTCGTCCGTTTAAATGTTTAATTAATTACCTGCACATTACGACTTTTAGATCATTCAAAAAATTTATAATAGTAGTTACTACATGATATTCTAGAAATCTGTAACAGGTAACATTTTTGATCGTCTACATGATTGGGAGTTTGTTAATACTTAATTGTTGCATGCGAATATTCTATGATTACATTTATCGTAATGGTTTGTCATAGATTATTACTACATTTTTGATTAATAATGTATTGTATCTAAATCGGGTATAGAGTGGAAATCGTTGTATTAGTCAAGATAGTTAATATTGATCATACAATTATCAATCTGTAATTATCACCTTTAGAGTATTGTAATAAATTCGTAAGTGAATTAATAATCTATATGTGAAAAATTGAGACGTTACACCATTGTGACATCTTAACTATGTTACGTAAATTAAGTACGTTCCTGGTTTTAGTGCGACTGTGTCGCACAGCTACTCTAATAAGAATTGCATACTTGATTTTTTTTTTGATGTGTTAAAAATCCATTAACTAAATATGTCATCATTTATTTATTTTTCATATTATTTAAGATTTTTCTCAATCTATATCTAGTTAGTTCAATCTATAATAGATAAATATATATATATTAAAAAAAGTATCTAATCTATATTTAGCATTTTATTATTTCGTCATATTTTAAAAACCTGCGAAAGTGTTATATCATTGATGCAGATCACTATCTAAAATAGTAACAACCTATCGCTAACCCCAACTAAGCAAGATCTGCATTAACAACATTACAGGTTTCACCCTGTCTTTTTTTATTATTATGTATTATTTAGTGTCATGTTTTTACCCAATTCATATTTTTCGCTACGAACCTTTCGTTATTGTCTTTACCAATCAGAGATTATCATTTCATCAAACCATTAAGTAATCCAATACCAAAAAAGTGAAATTTTGGAATTTCAGAAAAACAGAAGTACAAAATCAATTCGGAACATCATAAAAATATTTAAAAATTATGCTTAATCTTGATTTTTTATTATTTTTCAAAAATTATTTGAATAGACGCCATGCTCATGCTCATGCTCTAGCTCTTAACGATCGATCGATCGATCGATTAAGCTATTAAAGAGTATAGTATTACCCAAAATGTTTTATTTCCCATGTAACCTGTCCATACCAAACTTAGAACAGATAAGACCGCAGATCATCAAGACTAAACCAAAAATAATCCGAATAATCTGAACTAATCCGGATATGGCCAAAAAATCAGTTCACAAAATTCAAGCAATGTTTTAACTGCGTTAACTATGTAGTATTTGAAAAACGCTATTTCTGTATTTCTGAAAGCTTACATGCAGTGTAATAATTAGGTAATATTGCCTGACATGGAAATCATCACAAAAAACTCGGATCTAACTAGGGGTTGGACCCGTTCAAAAAAACCTTACCCGGGTTAACCGACGGTTAGACTTCTTGGTTATCCGGATATACCCGGGTTATCCGGGTTATCCGGGTAAACTAATAATTGATCGCAGATAACATGTGACTTATGCATGTGATTAATTTAATCTGTGATCATTATACAATTAATCGCATCTTTTAAATATGTGCAAAGTTGGTGGTGCATTAATTATCCATTCAACAGCTCCTTAGGGTTAGAATTCAGACCCTATTTTATATTAAAATTTTCATAGGAACCGAAAAAAAGTCCATGTATATAAAAAAGATTACCTTATAGGCAAAGATTGCTGTTTTTATAACTTTATGAATTATTAAATTATGTAAATTTATAAAAATATATATTATAAATTGAATTGATAATATAATTTGCAGCTCTAACTTTATAATTTTTTTTTAAAAAAAAAATTCAGAACCTAATACATAAGCTCCAGCCCTACGAAATGCCACCGCTTATTATTAGTATAAAAATTGATTTCTCAATAACTATAATTGCTCTACTACACTATTGTATTGTTATTAACTTTGATTCGATTATTTATATTTCCATCGACAAAATTTAAAAGCATTGCATATTGAATGGCACGATTCGAATGCTACTCAACCCGCCATTCGAACTGCCATTCAACACTATCACATGACTTCGCGGACATGAATGTCCGTGAAATCATGCAATAGTATTGAATGGCAGTTCGGATGGCAGTTTGAGTGGCATTCGAATCATGTCATTCAACGTTGCAAATATTTTACCACATAAGTGCTAAATAATGTTCATCTGCGCGTTAATTGATTGACCTGCGCGTGAAATGCACTT
>QKWP01001589.1:8971-46763 GCA_003550325.1 Gigaspora rosea
ACTAAAACCAGCTTGAACGTGAATGCTTGAGGAAATTTTAGGTGCTTATTGACCTAAAAATTACCAACGCGTTTATATTAAAAAACAAAAAAAAAATCGAAAAAAAAGAAAAAAAAAAAGAAAAAAAAACGAAATACATAGGCGAAATCTGGGAACGTACGAGATACAGACAAGCGCGCAATACCGAAAAGAAATCACAACACCGGGACCGCACGAACACACAGACAAGCTGAAAAAAAATCCACAACACCGGAACCGCACGAAACACACAGACAAGGTGTGCAATATCGAAAAGAAATCCACAAGACCAGAATAAAAAAAAAATTTTAATATAAACCTCTATGAGGTTTATATTATTAACGTAAAACCCGGGTCTAGGTTAAGGTTTTTCTTAAAAATATTATAGATAATTAAGATTAGAAACATTTAATCATTTAATATTTGCATTTGCTTAGGCAGAATAATGTTAGAATTATAATTTGGTTATGGTTTTAATATTATGACTTTAAATTTTGATTTGATAGCAGTAAAATTTTTTAAATTAGCAATGCTAAGGTATTAAATAATATCAATTTTTAGCCAAACTTTTGAACTGGTATTAAATCACCTAGGTTAAACTATATGAATAGCCAATTTTTTTAAAAAATAATTGAAGTTTAAATGAGTAAAAATAAGGTAAAAGCATCACTATGCTATGCAAAATCAGGAATATAAACTATAAATAATAATATACATTATCTATAGTATTAAAATTTTATTTATCTGTTATTTTTAACTAGTTATATTAGTAATTTTTAATTGTGTAATCTCTAATGATCTTATTAACTTCTAAAAAAACAGAGTTCAACGTGCTATACCAATTGTTTACAATTTATACTCTTAAAAAAGATGTACAGTATTAATTATTATGCCAAGAAAAGTTTCTTTTAAGATTTTAGTCTAATTTATTACTTACCAATTAATTTAAATAATAAACTTAAAGTTTACAAGCTCAATTTTTCTTGGTAGCACTCAAATAATTTTTATACATCTTAAATTTATATAATTAATTTATTATTTCAATTTTTATCTCTAGTTAAAAGTAAGAATTTTACAGGAGAGTCACCAAAATTCTGGATTAGATGCATCAATTTAGATTAGTGTTTAGCTCTAGTTGTTAGCAAGTTCTATAGCAAAATTATTGCTGAGCATTTTTTGCTTAATGAATGAATATGATTTTATTACTATTTTATTAGTAAAATTTTTTATGATTTTGAGAAAAATTGATTAATTTTGATATGATTCTAATGCACTCTGGCATATTCTGACCCAGAATTTTGCAATCCTCCTGTATGAGTTTAAGGGTAGGATGAATATAGATTAATTTTCATATTATTTACATAGTACAACTAAATTTTATATAGAAAATAAAATATGCTTCTAATAAAACTTTATAAAATTAGCCAATTCACCAAATTTTATGGTATGTAACTTGAAGGTTTACATTTGTTTTAGTAAGATTTTAAACCCTATATTATTAAAAAATATCTACCTTTATATATTTGTAAAAAAACCTTAGATGAACTTTACATTTCACAGGACCCCGGACATCTCTCATATAGGTCATAACTGGATTTTGGCCAATTTTGACCTAATTTGCTGAAACGACAAAATCTATTTATTTAAATAACTTTTGATCCAGTGATCAGAATTGAATGAACTTTTTTTTGTTAGATGCGCCTCACTGAGAGCTTCATTTTAAAAAAATTTCATTCAAATTTGACTACTGGATGCCAAGATAATTGCCAAAAACTGATTTTTTGCTTTTCAAATTTTGGGGGTTTTTGCTGAAATGCGTAACGTATGAACTCTGTACTACATGTCTGGGGTCCTCATTTCACAAAAATTGCTAATTCTGATTTGTTAAATCTATGTTGTTTACAATCCTAACTGGTTAATCACCTGATTTTATATGATTATAACATGATTACTATTAAAAATAATCTATGTTTACTCACCCTTAAAAAAGATAATATCTTGTCTTTTCTTATTCATTTTATTTCAATCTAAATTACCTACTATTAATATAGTCATTAATTAATTTACAATCTATTTACCATGTGATTCATAGCATATCAACTTACTTTTAAAATATGGGTATAAAAAAATTTGACCCAATAGATAAGAAATATAATAAATGAGCATATTGTTATTAAGGATGTTTGAAGTTGATTCTTCAGTTAATATTGCTTTCTAGAACTCTTGGGAGTGAGAAGAATTAAATAAAATAAGCATATACAACAAACATAAGGGAATGTGATGTTAGCTACAAAATTTACTTTGAACAGCCTAAGAGTTGAAATTATTTAATTGCACAAAATTTGCTTTATAGTTTAAGCTGAATTGTATTAAAACCAAGTGGATTAAACTTTTAGTTGTCATTAAATGAATTATTGTTGAAAAACTTTTTTAGATAATTTCAATTCCCAATTATAAAAAATATAATTAAAATTAAATAAAAACTTTTAAAATAATCTAAAAAAGAATTCTTCATTTTTTTGTATAGGCCATTCGAAGTTGATTCTTTGGTTAATATTACTTTTCTAGAACTCTTGAGAGGGGAAAGGAGGTAAATGAAACGAACATATGAAATGAATATATAAAAATAAACAAAGATGGGCCAATTTCATTGGTTAATATAAATCAGGTGACTGGTAAGAGTAATCCAGCATTTTGATTGGCTAATTATTTTCAGAGGAGGTGGGAAGACTTTAGCTAGGAGGTGATGTTAACCAAAAAATTAACTTCAAACAGCCATATACACCCTATAAAATCTGGTATAATGTAAAATCAAACAATAAATTATTCAGTCATAAATTCTTAATTAATCAATTACTATGAACTAATAATTAATGCGGCGTAAAAATTGAAACATAAGATCAAGAAACAGAAACAACTAGTTATTTTATTCACATCTTCATTTATTATTTATTTATGTTGTTTTTTAAAAAAAAATTGGCTTTTTTATTATGCACATTTCGTATCTTTGATATTAGGGGTTTTGCATTGAAATAAAGTTATGGAACATATAATTTACTAAGTCTCATAACTTGATTTTTAAGGCAAAGAACCCATTGGATTAACTGAAAGATTGTAATATGTGTTAATGAGTCATATATTGTGTATCGCCAGTATAGTAAGGTTTGTAATAGTAATAAATATCGGGGATGATGCTGAAATTAGATGATGCTGAAATCCACGTGATCTACGTATCATCGGATCTCCTACAATTTCTGAAAAATCATGTAAACAATCGATCTTTCGAACGCTATAACCAGTTGGTATGCCTATATGCTGCATAAATCGCATTCTTGATACCTATATACAGAAGACCTTCTAACTGTATCAAAAGGCAACCATAACCCTAACCCTAACCACGAAGCAAAAAGCATCTATAAAACCACTAATAAAAAAAAATTTAGTTAAATCTAGTATAGTTCGTGGTTAGGGTTAGGGTTGGGTTAGGGTCGCCTTTTTGATACAGTTAGAAGGTCTTCTGTATATAGATATCAAGAATGCGATTTATGCAGCATATAGGCATATATTGAATTAACCCGACCGGCTATACTGTTATAGCATTCGATTACGTAGTGTAGATCGATTGTTTACACGATTTTTGGAAATTTTAGGAAATCCGTTGCATATGGAGATCACGTGGATTTCAGCATCATCCGATTTCAGCATCATCCCCGACAATAAATAACAGAAACTATAATAATTCAAATATGAACTAACTCAATCATACCACATATTGTAACAAGTTTGAGAATTATTTACAGTAGTTCATAATAGAAATCAAAATATTTCGATACAAACTCAACCTTAAGATGTATTGTGTATCGAGCAGAATTTTTTATAGTAATTCATAATAGAATCATAATAATTCCAACCCAATTAACTCTTCTTTCTATATTACTGAAATTGCAAGCAAGCTTTGTAATGGAACAGAATTTTTAAAATAACTTACAATGGAAATCCTAACATTTATTTCAATCAATCTTAACTACAGATTACCAGAATAGCAAGTAAGCTTTGTAATAAAATTAACAAAATTTCTTTTACAATAATACAATAATTTTTAACGCAATTAACTAACTCATAATATATACTAAGGGTATTTAATACGAATAAGTTCAACAACAGAATATTATATAATAGCTCACAATAGAAATCATAATAATTTTAATACAAACCAACTCAACTTTAGTGCATATTATATATCGAGTAAAGTTTTATAAGGGAAGTGCAGTAAATCATGTAATTTTCTAGGGGGGTCCCCCATCTATCACGACCTATATATATATAGTCTAAATAGCCAATAATATTGAAGTAAATATTTTTTTAAAAAATTTTAATTTTTCAGTCGAATGTAATATCAAAAGTCAATTAATACAAAATTCTTCAATACTTATGAAAATTTTATGGTAAGTGTATTTTGATCTGCTAAATAAGGTTACTTAAGCGATTTAGATCGATTTGCTTAGTAAATTTAGACTTTACTATGTAGCGACTTTTGTCGATTGTGGGGCAAATATATTTTTTTAAAAAATTTTAATTTTTCCGTCGAACGTAAAAATCAAAAGTCAATTAATAAAAAATTCTTCAATACTTATAAAATTTTGCAATAAGTGTATTTTGACCTGCTAAATAAGGTTACTTAAGCGATTTTAATCGATTTACTTAGTAAAATTTAGAGTTTACTATGTAGCGACTTTTGTCGATTGTGAGGCGAATATATTTTTTAATTTTCCGTCGAACGTAAAAATCAAAATTCATTTAATAAAAAATTCTCTAATACTTATGAAAATTTTGTAGTAAATGCATTTTGACCTGCTGAATAAGGTTACTTAAGCGATTTTAATCGATTTGCTAAGTAAAATTTAGACTTTACTATGTAGCGACTCTTGTCGATTGTGAGGCGAATATATTTTTTTAAAAAATTTTAATTTTTCTGTCGAACGTAAAAATCAAAAGTCAATTAATAAAAAATTCTCTAATACTTATAATAATTTGTAATAAGTGTATTTTGACCTGCTAAATAAGGTTACTTAAGCAATTTTAATCGACTTGCTTAGTAAAATTTAGACTTTACTATGTAGCGACTTTTGTCGCTTATGGGGTAGCTTATTTTCAGGTCAAAGACGTTTTTGAGTTTTTTTTTAAATGTTATAAAATTTGATTGGTCAATAGCCCTATCACTAGGGGGTCAGGACCTATGTATACCCTATTCACGTAATTTACTGCACTCCCATAAATTTTTTATAGTAACATGATAGAAATAACAATCATTCCAATGCAAACTAACTCAACCTTTAGCTATATATTGAGGTCATAGGATAACAACCAAGTTCGAACAATATTTTTTACAGTAACTCATGATAGAATTATGATAATTTTCTATAAATTAGCCTAACTTGATCACCATGTATCATGTAATCATGTATCAGAATTTTTACAGTAGCTCATAATATAAATTACAATAATTCTAATGCAAACCAATATGACTTTAACCACATAATGAAGTTACTGAATAGCAAATACATTCTAAGATTTTTTACAGTAAAAATCACAATAATTCCATTGCAAATTTAATTTATATTAGTGTCATGTAAATTTTGTAACAGAATTTTATAAATAAATTTATGTAAAAATTCTACATACTTTATATAAAAATTTATGAAAAAATGTACTTGCTGATGTAGTAGTTAGGCACGTCCAAATGCCCATGCTTGATTTAATTTTTTATTCATTTTTTTTATATATGAATTATTTTATTTAAAAAGTTTTAATTATCTTTTTTTTTACAATCGGGAATTGAAACCCCTTGGAAAAAATTTTTTAGCAATTAATCGTTTAAAGCCACGTAATAGTTTACCCACTTGGCTTTAATACCATTTAGCTGAACTATAAAGCAAATTTTGTGCAATTAAATAATTTCAACTCTTAATGACAATCTGCATACTTATGATATTTCTTAAATATATAGGCTAAATTTTTTCATCACCATATTTCAAATGTAATTTTATATGTCATGAATCACATGGTAAAATGATTGTAAAAGTTATTAAAGCCGATATTAATAGCTAGTTAATTGGAATTAAAATAAAATGAATAAACAAAGATGGGATGTTATTTTTCTTAATTGAGATGAAGATTGAAATAATAAAATATGTGCCTAAAATTATTTTAGTGCAAGAGAAAATGGGCTTGTGGACTTTCAAGTTTATCATTTAAATTAATTGCCGAGTAATAGGTTGGACTAAGATCTTGCAATCATACTGTAATTAATATTTTAAGAGTTCAAAATGTGAAAGATAAACACTAAAGTTACAGTTTGTTGAACACTGTTTCTTTATTAGGAATACTAGTCCGAAAGTTTGGCCTCACAACCTAAATCTGGTTAGATCAAAATTTAAGCAATCCGAAAATTGATGTTCGGATAGTCATGTGATTGTTGAAAATCGATCAATGGGCTGCCGTCGATAGAAATAAGGCAGATTGTCATTTTTAAAAAAAATTAATCCCTTAACTTTCACAGTTCATATCTCGATGAATTTTGAAGTATCTTGATAATTTAATATTCAAAAGAAGCTTAGATCGTGGGCTTTCTTTTGACTATCAAAATAATTAAGATAGCCTCAAAATCCATCGAGATATGCGCTGTGAAAGTTAAGGTGTTAATTTTTTTTAAAAATGTCAATCTGCCTTATTTTTATTGACAGCAGCCCATATAATCATCATTACTGATTGCAGTTCGCGAAATATTAGAATTAAAAGAAACCATACCAATTTATTATTATGGGTTAAAAATATAGGAAATTGCATTTCGACACCCTTTTTTGATAATGCCACACACTCCTGCTAATATAATTAATATAGTTTTGGTTAGGGTTTAGGGTTAGCGTTATTAACATGGTGGGCATTATCGAAAAGGGTGTGGAAATATCAATTTCCAAAATATAACGATAGCAGTATTTTGCATACCATACATTTCTGATCATCCATACCATATTGGTCTGATATCAATAATAAAAAACGAAAAGAATAACATTACTGATTAACATTAATAATACAGAAATTTTGATTCTCATTTCGCTTTTCATTTGGCAGCTCTTTATTGCGCTTTTTATACTTGTATTATATAGAAGATTTACCTATTATAGTTCGACAATTTGCAATATTTCATAAAATAACATTCATAAATAAAAATTTTAGCTACCTTAAACCAATTGTTATATTTGAAATGTAGATAAAGGACTAATATGGATTTATATGTGAACCTTAACGGCAAAAAAAGTGTCTTAAATTGGTTAAATGAATTTTAGGAAATATGCCGTAAAGTCTCGAAATAGCTGGCATGAGCGTTATTTCGAATCCTGGCCCAAATTAAGCTTAATTCGAGCCGAAATTTGCATTTCATCCCTGCGCGTTATTTTGAGATTTTACGGTAAAGACTTCCATGCAACTAATCGAACCATTTCAGTTAAAGCCCAAATTTGCTTATGTGGGTACGCTTATTGTATTCAGTTATATGTAATAAACAAAAAAATAAGAATCATGTGATCAAAATACTATTATTAATGAAATAGGCTATATAAATGGAAAAAATTATTAAAGATAACGATAACAATAAAATAGTTATTAATCGTTTATATAAATGTATCTTATGAACATTATTGTCAGTAATTTTATAAAATTGGTTTCTGGAGGTTGTTTCGAACTATCACATGATCGTCCGAAGCACAACATAGTAAACATTTTCAGATTGCAAAATTTAAAGGTCGTGTATCATAAAGGTAGTAATAAAACGGCGACATCACATAGGACTGAGGCTTTAAGTATTAGGTTTTGAGCTTAAATAAAGGTTAGTACTGTAATTTATATTATCATCAAAATAATTTAAAAATTGATAATCGCTAATTTGCTAAACAATTCATAAATTTATAAGAACGGTAATTACCGACCGGCCGACTGAAATTTTGGAACAACAGATAATGTAAAACGAAAAATTAACTTTGTGTGTCCTTATAGCGTCATTACCAATTAAACATCTCCTTTTGTTAATCAAATGTCTCACGTATCATGAGCTATATCTCAATGATTATTTAACACTGACCATAAAGAGCTAATCATAATGAGCTGTTAAATGATTGCTTGATTCAACTATTTTGATTTCATGTACATCTGATAATGCATTTGAAGAAGATTTAGATTGTTCACCTATATCTAGAGCTATTGCCCGGGTTATACGGGTCATACGGAACATCATAAGCTAACTCTTAAAAGTTCCTTTTAATTAGAGCTATTAGTGTAGAGAGCAGCCTTTACTCCAGATATTTAAACAAAACTTTTAGATTTTGTATTGAAAAATTTCTCTTCTTTGCTCATAATTTGAGTTCATTCATTTTCTACGCAGGGAATACAGTTTATGTGTTTTAATTATGACCCGCTTAACCCAGATCAGACTACATATCAATATTTATAAGCCAATTGCATTTAGTAGGATTTTGATTGTTCAAATTCCGGCCCGCATAACTGGTCATGACTCGGATCATGACCCGGGTTATACAGGTCATAATCCGGGTTGGTATTTTCTGACCCGGGTCAGAGCTCTACCTTTATCTCGTGATAAATCATCACCACAATATAAAATTTGGATCTGTTAATCACTGAATACTAAATTTAATAGTAAAATCCGTCGGGATCCGTTAAATTTAATATGAAAACGGATAATGGATCCATTTATATATTGTAAAATTGGTTAAATCTAACCTATCATTTAATGACGGGTCTAATATCTTGTAGTGAGTTTAAATAAAAGGTCGATTCAAATATAATATATAAAACAAAAAAGTATAATTGAAAAAAATGAAACATGTAATACTTAAAGGAACACTTAAATTTATTATTATCATTAATAAATATGAAGAATAAATATAAATTATGTATTATTATTAGGCTTCAATTATTAATTTCTATATGGGTTGACAAAATCAATTATCACGATTACTGGAGCGGAACCGGACATCGCCTAAATCGAGTACACCATAAATAGGTCATTCACTCCGCTTCCCTCCGCTCCAACCCAATTAATAGCTTAAGTGAACGTTGATTAGTGATACAATATTAATTTATTATTTGTGTATAGATGATCTTTCGGTGAAGTGAGCAAGATATATAGTATAAATTACGAATCCGAAATTGACTAATTAAAATCGGTTTATTCCGGACAGACTGTTAAAATTTTAATAATATAAATTTGACTGCTAAAATTCGGGGTCAGTATTATTTCACCGACAATCAATTCATAGACACCATATTTCACCAACAAGTCATTTCACCGACAGGTTTTTTTTTTTTTTATAAACTACACTAACTTTAACGCTACTTCTAACCTAATCCTAACGACAATGACCAGAATTACTTTGTCGGTGAAATGAGCTTCGGTGAATTAAACTGAACTTGTTGGTGAGTAATTGTCGGCGAAATGTGGTATAATGATTGCCACCCCTATATACTTGAAAAATTTCTATTTAAATTAAAATTACAATCGTTTTCAAAAAGACGGACGTGAATATTGACTTTTCATATGCATGTCATAGGCAACATATGCATGTTGCACTCATGATTTTTAGTGTGTTTCCTAGGAAGAGTCTCTGGATACTTACCATTAATTTAAATTTGTACTTACCAAAGACTCTTTCGAATATTTTTGGTAAGTACTAATTCACATGAATGGTAAGTGTCCGGAGATTCTCTCGTTTTATTAATCATGTGCATCACGAACATCGTCCAAAATAGTATTCCAAAACATATTTCACGCCTTTTGAAAAAATGATATATTTTAACCCTATAAAAATGTTCTAAAATCTTTAGTAATTGTTCGGAATGGAGTCGATGTCCAAATAGGGATTTATGTCTGTACTGTTTTAAAAATTATGTATGAAAAACGTATAAAAAACGTATACATCAAATAAACATCCTTTTAAATATTCGGAACGGCGTCGATTTTTCGAACAAAAAATCTCAGAATTTTTTGATCAATTTCAAAAGATTTTTTTTTTTTATAGGGTAAATATAAAATTTCGCCCCAAAGTTATATATAAATAAATGTCGCTTTTTAATGCATCTATGTCAATAATCGCACGATGAAGTTCACTTACTTGTTAAATTTTTTCATGATTGTGAGCTGTATTCTTGTTGTGAGAGGTATATCTGTTGCAACGAAATACAAACAAAACAAACGAAATAACTTAAATTCTCATAAGCTCTTCAACCGTCATGCGGACACATTAAGGTCAGGGTTTAAGAGGCTTAATAGATATCAAAAGTTTTTAAACAATTCTTTCGTTGCAAATGGGTTTAAATCTCAAAAACATACAAAGAATGGATTAAATATCCCAGTACACTCTTATCCATTTTACGGAGTATATGCAATTTCAATGGAAATTGGTGGTCAAACATTCGATATAATCATTGACACTTTGATAACTACATTCTTTGTCCAGGGTGACAAGTGCTCAGATGAATATTGTGCTCCTCCATTTCACCCATCAAAAGCAACAAGTTTTTATGACAGCGGGAAGAGATACGATGAACCATATTACGGAAAGTCCGGCGAAATAGTCGCTTCTGACATAAATATTTCTGGAGAAAAGGTAAAAAATGTCTTCTTTGATCTTATCGACACTGCGGTAGGCATCTATCCTGGTTCCGGAGTTATTGGACTGGGGCCCAATCCTTTACAAGGATATCCAAGTAAGTATAAATTTTTAATAAATTAAAAAATTATCAAGACAATCAAATCTCATAAAGCTTCATAACACCCTAATAGTTAAAAATTCGACACCAAATCCAATTCTTGCACTATACGAGCAAAAGGCGATTAAAAACCAATTATATTCTCTGTATCTTGGGAGCATTCCATATCCCTTCAGAGACAAAAAAAAAACCGAAAAAAGTTTATTAACATTGGGTGAAATTGATAAAACCTTGTATACTGGGAATATAAATTACTTTTCTGTGAAAGATAAAGATTTCTGGGAAATTGATTTAGATGATGTGATCATCAACGGAAAAAAACTGGGTATCAATGGACGCAAAATAATTCTTGATACTGGTTATCCAAATATTATTATGCCACCTAAAGATTCCACGATAATTAACCAATTGATTCCAGAAGCTAAACTTTTGAAAGATGACTATATGATTCCTTGCAATACGAGCGTAAAGGTCAGTTTTGTGATTGGCGGTGTTGAATATCAAATTAAAACAAACGATCTTATAAATGGATACTTTACATCTGATATTCAACTTCCTCCTGATGGATGGTGTATGAGTGCTATTTACGCAGATTCTCCTGATTATGACGGACCATGGCATTTAGGTGGTACATTTTTCAGTTCTATCTACGCTGTTTTTGACTATAAAGAATCAAAGGTTGGACTTGCACATGCTGCTCCTAGGAAAAAATAGCACCTCCATAATATTTCAACTACACTAATATAATCTTATTGATTATTGTAATCGTTCTAACAGAGAGCGGATGCCAATTTTTTCTTTGCAAATATTCTTTTTAAATTCTATTTAACTTATAAATGCTTAGTTTTAATTATAATTGATATTTTAATTAGGTATTTTATAAATATAATAGATATTTTTTTTTTGTAGTGATATTAAATCATTTACGAATATCTCCTTGTTGATGTTATTTTAATTTGCAGAGTATTAATAAATTTATAAATCTTCTAAAATAAGCACTTTCTTATTGTTTTAATTCTAGTTATGCAATAAAAAATTTGCATGATCAAAGTTTGCGGAGAAATAGAGAGTCCTCACTTTCGCTCCAGATTAACTTACTGTTTTAAATTGATGAAAGTTAAAATAATTTCACTATAAAGTCAATAACTTTTATAAACCTTTATTTTTTTTTAAAAAAAAACAAAATCACTTTAAATAATTAAGTAATCTGACGTAGTACTAACATAGTGATGCCATTGTCATCGGTTGATCATTTAGAGGCATCCACTTATTTGCGCGGGTAATACAAACTCCTGGAGAGGAAATAGCCAATCGGAGAGTGCAAATTTTGACTATTCCGGATCAGCCCGACGAAGGATTCGAACACGCGTAAAAGAAGAAAAAAGCGAAAATACGCAAAAACCAATGTTTAAATCGATCTTGGTGCACTAATTAAAAATGACGGGAATGAAAATTTACTTATATTAAGCATACTATAACCCTATAGCCTCTAACATTAAGACCCTAACCCTAAAATTTTATTTCACGAACTTATTTATTTACAAAATCGGATTTCCTTTTTGGTTTGTGTTACCCGCGCAAATAAGTAAAATGTCATTTAGAGTACGCTGCGCCACATATAATATGACATCCGATCAGACAATGCATGATTGACAATGCATACCAGGAACGTAAGTGTATGGTATTACTGGCATCTAAAACGAAGGCAAAATCTTAAAGCTGATTGGTGTACATTTTTCCCCATGATCATTGCCAGTTTTATGTAACATAAAATTTCTAATTTTAGTGGAGGTTAAAGCGAAGTGAAATTTAGTTAGGATTATTTATATCAAGAATGCGGCGGTTTATGCAGCATGTAGATCATGTATTAACTTCCATAGTAAATGATTGGCTTATATGTGCACTGCACATATAAGTTATATGTGCAGTGCACATATAAGCCAATCATTTACTATGGAAGTTAATACATGATCTACATGCTGCATAAATAGTGATACGGGTCGACCCTCAGCCCGCACCTTTGTGGGCCGGGCCGGTTGGTAAGAGAAGTGTTAGAATTGATTATCTTCTAAAGTATATTTCAGGCCAGGAATTAAATAAACATCGGCTAGTCATTTATAATAATGTAAGAGAATTGGCTTATTTAGGTGATTAACTGCAAATAGCGAATATAATCTAAGTGAGGAGACATAGACACTCAATCAACATGAAATACTAACATGCTGGAATTTTTGTCAAGGACAAAAAGAATAAAAATTAAATCATTTAATATCACTAGGATTCGATAAAAAACCACCTCATGGCTTTTTACACGTTTAATATAGATAAATGTTGACTGATTCTGTTCAGAAAAAATTACACTAGAAAAAGGTCGGCCCGGTCGACCGGCCCAGGTTTTTTTTGGATCGGCCTCGGCCCGCGATTTTTTCATCGACCCGTATCACTAATGTGCACGTGTAAGCCAATCATTTACTTTGATGAAATGATAATCTCATTATTGGCTTGCCATAAGTTAAATTTTTATTAAAAAATGATTCATAATACCAGTACGATCACATGAAATGTGAGAGGGATGGTTCCGTTTAACTTTTTTGATGCACTACGTTGATTTTTGAAGAATCCTTTTTAGTTGGAATAATGATTTTCATTTATTCACAATTACAATATAGTTAGGGTTTATATATTTATATCAAGAATGCGGCGGTTTATGCAGCATGTAGATCATGTATTAACTTCCAACAATTTCATGTATAAAACAAGTCATGCGCCTGCCCATGCGCTGGGAGTTTAGTTATCCATATTTTTTTTTTTATATAGTTGTCATTCTAAAATGCTAATAGTTAATTTAACTTTTGATTCCTATTTTATTGTGTTGTAATTCTTTTTCGTTTTAGTGTAATAATGAAATTTGATCTTCTAATAATTTTTGCTAAAATTTTGGTTTAATCTTAAGTGATTAGGATCTGATTAATTTTGAAATTCGTAATGTAATGTTAAGTATTAATAAAAGAATCACGATTATGGGTATGAATAGGTTCTTTATATTTGGTTTTTTCAGGTTTGTTTTCTGGTCTTTAAGTAATTTGTTAAGTGTAGAGTTTCAATTCCTTTATCCATTTATCTGATAAGCTATATCTGGTGTTACAACCAATAGAAGAGCTTATAGGAGTTTAGCTTCAATCATGAACAAATAGTGGTTAAGGTTAAACGGTTTAAATCAAAAAACTAACACACATAATTACAAGTTATAGGTTTCTCTTTATTAGAAAAATTTATATGTCAGATTATTCAATAATACTAAATACTATCTACAATTATTAAAAATCAGTTTAATAATCTTTCTTTCCTTCACAGACTGAAGTTATATCCTTATTTATCTTTAATTCCTGTGGGTTTTTTAATCCCTCACTTGGAGCTTAGGGATTGGAACCACTGTAACAGTTGAATTGGGAGAGTGGTAAAACAATATAGACAATAGTGCTAATTTAAACTCTAACCAATTACGGGATAATGGGGTAACGTGGTAGTAAAAGGGAGAGTTTCTATAATAGTAAAGGTTTAATGTAGCGAAAGGATACTGTGATGCAAAGATAATAAGGGATGATTGATAATATGTAATATTGATGATGGGTGATAACTATATAATTAAAGTATCAGTGATCCGGGTTATAATTATGTGAAATTGGATAATCACGACATAAAGATTTATACAAAGTTCTATAATCACGTGGACAATTTAAAGGAATTAACCAAAACTTATTACGCAGAATTCGAGTTATAATAAGCCAATACGAGTTACAAGTCAATTCAGTCCGTCGAATTTAGTCTCGCAAGAGTTATTAAGGTTACAAGTTGAATTCAAAAGATAAGTTTATCATTTTATTATTATGTGTTATTTTAGAATAAGACGTAGAACTTAATCGAGCTTTATTGAATTTGAAGGGTTTATATACATTTTAATTAATTACAGCATATGTGCTGCATCTACCGCGTTTACACTGTATCTATCGCGTTTATACTGTATTTACCGCATTTACGCTATAGACCCGGTTTTCCCAACATCTAAGCTACTAAGCCTCATTTAAATCTCCTTATTTGTATACATGATTTTAAAAATATTTCAAATAAAAAATAAATAAAAATAATTCGTCACACCAACTAAAATTTTTCTAATCGTTTAATCGTTTAACTGTTTAACCGTTTAATTTGGCCGGCATTAAAACATAATTTTGCCCGGAACTATAAAGCAATTTTTAAACGGTTAAACAGTTTCAATCTCTATTGGAGCTTAGTCTCTCGATTAGAGTTTAATCACCCACTTGGAGCTTCAATTCGTGATTGGAGCTTTAATCATTTGATTGAAGTTTTAATTACTCACTTGAACCTCTAGATTGAAGCTTTAATCACCTAACTGTGTCACAAACTATATCAAAATAAGAAATTCAAAAAAAAAATGAAACAAAAAAAATTGAACATAACACTGGATATCTGTTTTTTTAATTCGGATATCTGAGTTAGATGGCATTGTTTTACATATCGAATAACAATGAGTAATAGTTATGTATGCGCTGCGAGGTTTAGGTTTAATTATCTTAATCTGAATTTGGGCTAGGTGGCTGATTCAGAATCGGCAAAGTAGGATGGTATGGATTTATGCTAAATTGGGATAAATTAAGTTTTAAGGTTAGATTGGGTTATTGATTATTGGTGAGAATTATGAAATTGTTTTGAGTAAAATGAATTATGCCCTTTTTATTTACTCAGGCATTGTATTTATATATTTTGAATATAAAAAGTTCAAGACCACTATCTTAAGCTTCGAACTATTTTGGTTCCAGACCAGGATTTATGGTTCCAAATCATTGTTCGTGGCCCAGAACTTAGATTTGGGGTCTGAAACTACTACCTATATTATAAAAAAAAACACTTTGTTCAGGGCAAAATATCCTAACTATGTACGGGGCAGAATTACACAAAAGAAAAATAACAATTAAAAAAGTTTACAACACTGGATGTTTATAGATTGGAACTCTACTTTCAGTAATTTCATAGTGTTAATATTCATGAGGTGTGCATGTTTTAAAATATCAGTAAGTAAAAAAAAAAATAGTAAATACATATTAATGAATAGTATTTTTATCGATTATTGAGCTTTTTAATAAATTATAATAATTAATTTTTGTCTAATAAAGGTTAGGTGGTTGTTTTTATTTGGTAATTATATGCAATATTTTTGTTAATTTATTTATGCATTTTAATGATAATGGATTTCCTTATAATCGTTATTTATGCAACTATCTCATATTTTTTTACCAATTAAGGCTAGGTAATTGTCTTATATTTAGTAATTAAGATATGCATTATTTTATTTGTGCATTTTAGAAAAACCAGACCTCCTTTTTAATCGCAATTTATTCTATATATACAACCAATGTTTGATAAGCGAAAAATTTTAAGAGCGCTTGAGCTTGCACAGCGCTTCATATGCACTGCTCTTACGCAAGCGCGCAGAGAATAGAGTATAGACTACAATCGGTTTAAATTTGTGAAACCCAAAATTTCCAAAAAAGTTAAGTCAATGAAAATCAATTACCAAAAATAGGGGTAGGCTAAAGCCAGGTACATTACAAAATTACCCGATATATAACCCGGATCAGTCCGAACAAAACAAAGCGAGACAGCAAAGACAAAAACACGAAATATATAAAAAATGGCTATCCAAACTGTCTTGTTTGACTAAGTAAAAGTGTCAGAAATGCGATTTTACTATATAAAAACCACCTCCTAACCTAACCCTAACCCTAACTCTAACCCTAATTAAAAATTGGAAAAATCAGAAAAATCGGGTAATCTCGTAATGTACCTGCCCTTTAGAAAACATCTATGTATCCCCTAATGATTTTTTACCATTTTTTGACTAAAATTAGGGTTAGGACAGTCAGTTAAGGTTAGTTTAGGGTAAGAGGAGCTATATATATGTAAAATCGCCTTCCCAACACTTTTTATTAATATTCTAAGGTGTATTTTTTGTAATTTTCACTTTTTTTCGCTTTGTTTTGTTTTTTTCGGGCTGATCCGGATGGTCAAATTTACACAATTTGATTGGTTGATCGTCAAATCATTGGGGGCTAGGGTTGGGGGCACGGGATTTTTTGGGGGCATGCCCAAAGGGGCATGCTCTCGTTGAGGACATGCCCCCTAGAGACAATATGATTGGCAAATTTATGTCGATCAAAGTATGACCGTTAGCCAATCAAACCTATCGAATTATTATCGATAAAATTAAACCTTATTACTCTTTCTCAAACAATATCGCTAGTACATATTTATCAACCTTTGTTTAACGTTAATCTCAAACTTACGATCTACCTTCATTAGTATTAAAGCATCTTCATGTCATGATCTATGATATTGAAGATAAGTATTATCATTGCAATCAACTCTGGATATAATGCATTTTATAACAGACCCACTCTATAATGGGCTTTTTTAAAATTTTTACAGAATTCAGAATAGAAACATAGTAAATTATTACAAGGAACTTTTTAAGCTCGCCAATTTGAATAGACGCCATTTGTTAAAGGAAGAGTCGATTGTAGTAAGCTAAAGGTACGATCAAGATTGAATTTCTTGAATATTTTAATTAGCTTTTTTACAAAAATTCATTTGCCGTTTAATGCTTGCATATAATTATAAACTTTTTATTCTATGTACAGTTAAATTATTCTTTTTTTTTATTTTTTTTTTTAAAATGATGCAATTAACGGTTTAATGTTATCTTTTTAATCAATTTTTTTTATTAATAATTTTCGAATGCTTATAATTGACAAATACATTAACTATTTTTTTTTATTTACAGTATCTCGGTTAATCTTGGTTAATAATATCATCAATTGACCATTCGTCTTCCGCCTCTTCCATCTGTAGGCCACTTTGTCTTGAATTAAATGCTTCTTGATTTTTCTCAAAAGCTTCGAAATCAAAAAACTCATCCATAATAAATGTTTCATTAGTATCCATTATAACTTCTTCTAGCTCTTCGTTCAACTCCTCTACCAATTCATTTTCTTCTTCAAAAAAAATATCAACGTTTTTATTATTGTAAGTTGAAAATTCAGTAACAGTTTTATTAGAATTTTCCTTTGTATGTACAGTTTTCTTAAGCTCATTTCTAAGCTGACCGAGTATAGAAAGATTATCAGGAGTTAAACTGTTTCTTATTTTTGATTTCATTAACCCTAGCGATGAAAAAAGTCGTTTACAGCTAGCTCCATGAGGAACAATAACAAGAACTTTCATTGCAAAACGACGTAAAAGGGGAGCATTTTCAGTGAATTCGGACCAGTATGATCGTAGAGATTGTGAAGAACTTTTAAAAGGTGTATCAAAAGGAGGGTCATTATTTTTATAACTAAGCAAATCTTTAAATAAAAGACTTGTATCTATTTTTTTAAAATTCTAGGTTTTAGCAAGTTCGAGTGAAGCCCGTATGATTTTGTCTCCACTCATTTTTCTGGATATTGCGAGAAATTTATGAGGTGAAGAAAGAAAAAGTGCGATAAAAAAAATGTCGCTATCAAACTCTCTTGCACATTTACTGATAATAGCAAGAGCATGGGCTTTAAGTCCGTTAATAGGAACTTCAAGTTGGGATATTTATTGATGTATGTTGATAAGTTCTTTAAAGATATCAGCGAGAGTAGAATCATTTGATTCTAGCCTTCCAATAGCATTAACAATCGGTTTGATTACTTTCGTTAAAGCATCATTGTTTGCAAAATGGTATCTATCACTGATAATGTTTTTAATTGTTATATTTTCGATTTCAGGATATTTAGGGCGTGCTGTTTCACTTAATGAAAGACAGTATCGAAAGTCTTGTTCGTAAACTGACACGCCCATGCAAACTTTAGCTAACGAATACCATCTAGTTTCGCAAAACATGTCTAAGAAATGCCCAATGCCTTGTTCCTTTTTCCAGTTTTGTAACTCCCGACGCCAGATATGCGATGAGGTAAAGAAATTAACAAGCTTCCGGTTTTTTTTACAAACTGTTAAAATATTAGAATAACCAGAAATATCTTTAACAATCAAATTAAAAACGTATAAGCAACAGCGAACGGAAATGATATTAGTATATTCCTCCTAAAGAAAGAGAGAAAAAAAGGATAAGTTTTTGTAGCATTATATTTTATATTTTATATACTGTATAAACACGAAATAATGCGCAAGCGATTGGCATAAATTTCGTGCTTATACAAAATTTGTATTGAATATATTTCTTACATTAAGTAATCGTCTCATTTTACCCATGTTTGAAGGATTATCAATAACACAGGCGATAATAGATAGTATTTTAATACCATTAATAGATAGAACTTCTTTCAATTTATCTTTGAGAAAGTTGCCTGTGTGACGATCTGCTAATAAGTCAAGAATATCAAGTACAATTTCTTGGTTTTCTTTAAATGCCATAAAGCTGTATAGTGAGTTTCCAGAATTATCCGTCCATCCATCAAGCGAAATTGTAAGATCGGTTAGAGTAGAAAGTGTAGTTAATTTCTTTTGAAGATGGTTTGAGAACATCTTAGTTAAAAGACGTCCTTTGACNTAGGTTTCGTTTCGACGCCATGTTTGGCTAACACCACCGATCTTGGCCTTTCGCACCTGAAGTTTTACGAGGTCAATCATATACGGACACGTACATCGACATCAACATGGAAGCACTAAAGGCGGAAATGATGAAATCGGCACTTGGGAGAAAGATGAAATCTGCCGATATGATCGATGTTGGAGAGTTCCGTGTATTAAAGAGCCAATGGTTGTGGGAGTTTTTGACACTGGTCTTGAAACGATATTAAGACTTGATAAGCGAAAGGAATAGAAAAACAACGGATAGAAAAGCAATATAGATGCGTCCAATACATTGTTGATCACTACTCACGACTTTCTCTTAGGATTTAAACCATGTTGTATCCTTATTGTTCTATTGTGCTTTCAGCTAAGTTTTATCGCTCATTCATTGCATTTCACCATTACATTACAATCCCTTCGATAATATCCTCATGTTTACTTTCCGGTTCCACATATTCGTCCATAATAATATTTAAAGCACTTAATTTCGGTATTTATGTTCAAGTCAAAATTTTCCTCACAATTTCAAGCATATTTTCACCGATTCATCATTACGAGTTTCCGTTTTTCGCATCGTCTACGATCAAGATGTTCTATCGATATTGTGGTGTCATATGTTCTTCTCTTTGTCTCATACAAATACTTTTTAGTATAAATTTCGACTCAATTATCATCAGTTGAATCCATTTCGAAAAAAAAACAGTAAAGGTTAAAGATCCTTTAAGTCACGTAAATACCCTGGTACTGGGACGTAAATAGGTACCGCGCAGGGCACTAAGTGATAGGAAAAAAAAAATTTGATGAGCATAGGTTACCTTCGTATTGAGACATGGTTGTGTCGAAGGAAGAATAACCTACGTATTGAGACGTTGGTTAGGTAAATTTCATGCGTCGTAAGGCTTTGGAACTTGTGACTAAAGACTAAGAGATCGAAACGATACCCCGGCGTGGTTCTGTGATATGAGTGAAGGTAATAGATACTGTTCACCTTTCTTTGAATGTACCAAGTGGGTAAAGGATTTTCTGTCGATAGTCTTTGCTTATATAACATGAAAAGATCTCGTGCGATTTGAGAGTGATATACAAATTGTGATCGATATAATGTATTTTCCGCTTGGTATAAACGTGTGATCTTCAGAAAACTACGCAAGGAGGGACGATGGAAACAATGATGCTGATGATCGTATTAAAGAATTTCAACTTAAAGTCACGAACTACAACAAAGTAATCGAATGGATTCATACTCACTTATCCGACATGTCCTATGTGCGCACTGGACGTTTTTCGTATATATTATTCTAATCATCCGATAACTCAATTTTCCATCACTCCATATTTAAAATATTCACTTTTTGGTAATTTTATTAGAAGCTTTATTTTTGCAGAGCTAAGTTTTATTAATTTACAGTTAATAATAAAAACAGTTAAATTTATGAAATCTAACTAATTTTCAAATTTATTTTTAGGTCATAACTTTGTGGGAGGAAGTTGAATAATGATATTATTAACTACAGATAAAGGTTTTCGACGTTTTCCATAGAAGTCAACATCGGAGAATCAGAGGATAAGGAAGTTTAAAGGTGCCGTCACAGAAGAATAAGGGTAAGTTTGAGTATGAGGCTTTAATTGCGAAAGCTTTGAAGTCCTAACTTTATTTGAATTTGAACTTGAGGCAAACTTTGAATTGCCGTAGGAACTTCTGTTGCTTGTGCCGTAGAAATTTCTTTTACTTGTGCCGTAGGAACTTCAATTGCCTGTGCTGTGGAAGTTTGAATTGCTTGTGCCGTAGGAATTTCTGTTGCTTGTGCCGTATGAACTCAATTACTTGTGCTGTATGAATTTGGGTTGTAAGACTTGGGTCGTTTGTGCTTCAGGAAGTTCAATTCATAATCTCAACAGTTGTATATTTTAAAATTGTAATAAGTTAATAAAAAGCATTAAATCCGAAGTGTTTTAAAATATAACATACAAATATCCAAACGCATATTTACCTTGAATGAAAGAGAAGAACAAGGGGTAAACGAAAGAAAATTAGTAAGCGAAAGTAAACCAATGGAAAGTTTAAATGATTAGAAAGTGATCGATTAATATATATACGAAAAACGATAGTGCTTACGTCAGACATTACATGTTATCAGGTTACTATATAATTAACGTGGCTTCACCACGTGATTTACATAGTAACCTACAACCTAACCAATAACAAGTACGCATACCATCATATGAGAAAGTGAAACATAACTACAAATGAATATATTATAGTATTTGATCGACTTAGTCCTAAAAGAGATTATAAATATGAAGGATCATCAAAGAATTTCAACTTGAAACTACATCTTATGAAGATGTGATCAAATGGATTCTTTTTAATAAATTAGATAATGTTCAAAAGATCGGTGATATATTTTGCAACTTGGTTAGATGGAATACGATATGTAAACTATAATGAAGAAGCTAAAGATGGATATGGATATACTCAGTCGCGTACACCATCATGTGTAGTGGAGCTTAAAACATTGACTAGTTCACCAAATTTATTGGATGCATTAAAAGAAATATGATGAAAATTGAGCAACTTGGTTGGATAGTGGACGATATGCAAGACGCATGTATATTTAACATATGGTCACGTACGGCAACACGGAAAGTAGCGCTTAAAATTTTTACATAATTCACAACGTTCGGGGGTACCTAGCTCAGATAGTAAACCCGAAGTCTGTTCCAACGATAGAGTCTATGTAATCATGTAAACAATAATAGCAGAAATAAGGAAATTGATGATGCTGAGACTGCTGATGAAATCCAAGGGCGATAAATAGTTAATCAATGGGATCGCGCAACAGTTATTATCGAAATGGTATCGGCATAAAGAGAGATATTCAGAAGAAACAGGGTCAAGAAATTGAGAGAAGGTTGAAAACTGTAAACGTCGAACCGATCGTAAATAGCGTTGACTTCGGGGACGTAAGTCAAGCGGGTCTATCTCCTGTCACCGCCGGGCAAACTCACATTATTTACCTTATTTTATTTCTTCTCATGCATCTTTGCAATTAATGATATTCAAAAGACCGTGTCGAACTCATCTCGGCGAAATATAACACCAACCAGTCATACGAACCAACTACAAGGACCGAACCAACTACAAGGACCAAACCACCAACACTACAAGCTATGCAAACTGATTTAGTCACGACATTCAATAACTCAGGTGCGTGTTAATACCAATTATCATGCTTCGAGCAGGTTTGCATCACCAACAAATGATCATACTTTACCGGCAAGAGAAACTGTGACACCGGGTGTTTCTGGCTCTTCCGGATTTGTGAGATGGGGAAATTTGCCCGAATATGAAGGATATAGAAGAACAATTCTTACTTCTTGGGCAGTAATTAGTTTTTTACCTATTTGCTTTTGTTTGAGAATTAAAAAAAGGTATTTTTTATAGTGATTGTGAAGTAAGTGGGAAGTGAGGTTTGGTTTTTTGTATAGATTCTTGGACATTAATATGTTCTATCCTACTTTTCTTAAATTTGTTTCTTTGTAAATATTTTAGAGCTAATAAATTACAAGTCATATTAGATATAATACTGTATTTATAATACATTGTTGACAAGAGTCGTCAATTTAAATTTTTATTGATTATATAAAAAAGTATTGCATCTAGAATATTTTCAAGATTACATTGTCCCACAGATAATAAGCCAATTTTCAAAAATCTTTGATTATCCGTTACAACTACGATATACCAATCAGCTTACTGAACTATAATTCTTTTATTCCTTCACGCTAAACTTCGATAATTGATTTACAGCATCATCAAAATCTCTAACCAGTATTTCTTCTGGGTTATTAAGGAATTTCTGTTTATTTAATCCTTGTTCTTGATTTCCCGAATCATTCTCAAATCTATGTGTCAATAAATCGAATTCATTTAGATGAGAGTTATCACTTTCAGCATATGTGGTATTTAAATTTTTATTAGAATTGGTTTTTGTTAAAGCTTTACTATCTTGGAAAGGTAATAAAATATCTTCAACTAATCCGTCAAGTTCTTTAAGTAACGTTTCATTCTTATATTTGTACAAATTTTTGTTTTTTGCTGTCAGCTTTTTTTGTCTGTTCATTAATGAGTTTGATTTTTTATTGAGTTTGGATTTTGGATATGGAAAAGTATTAGTAGCATTTGCAAGTTTATTTTTGGATTGTTGAGTCTGATGACGAGCATTGGTGCATTCAGAAGTTTGTGAACTGGTACATTTTCTACCAGTTATATCTTTAAAATTTTTTCATCACGTGAATGTATCAAATTTTTAGATCGAGTGTAACGTTGCGTTGTTAAAAAAAATAACTAGTAAATGCAACATGTTAATGCAGCGAGTTTTGATAATAATATAAAAATAATTGAGCAAAAAAAAAAAAAAATTGTATTTATTTAATATAATAAAAGAAGGCAAAGATTATTCAAAAGAATGAATAGAAATTGATTTGTAAAAAAATAATTTTTTTTTATTAATTACAGTTATGAAATAACATATACAATAAAATATTTTGACCCAAAAATAAGAAATTTATAATTAATATGTTTTATTTTAAAATATCACAATAATGAATAAACATATTATTGTTGTATGATAAAAAGTTATTGTATTGCACTAATGCAGTGAGCCTTGAGAATTATTATATTATTGTTTAAGTCTGATATAACAACTTTTTACTAATAATTTAAACTTTTTTATATTGTAATTTATGGCAATTTTTTTTACTTGTTCATAAAATTTTTCAATTATTCAACTTTATTTTTCTCTTTTAAATATCAAGCAGTAGCTTTACTACTAAGAATTTTGAGGCTTTTGCTGCAAATATAAAAAAAACTTTGAAACATTTGCAAATATAAAAAAAAACTTCAAAAGAACTTTTAGATCAGTTTCAATAAAAAAAAAAGAAGTAATGTATAAAACCTATTTGATAAACTATTATATATAAACGTATTTATTTTTTTTTTAAATTTTAAATAATTTTACAAGAAAAAAAAGAATATAGTAGTTTTGAATTTGAATTCAAGATTAAAAGAAATTTAAAAATGTTTTATGATTTTATGAATTTTTTGTTCAACAATTAAAAATTTAAAAATCTTTTAGTTAATTATTAAATATAGTCTTCGCAACTATAAAAGTTTTAAAAATAATCTAACTAAATATAGTCTTTGCATAGTTATAAAATTGGTTGACCAATTTAGTTTTCTTCTAACTGTAATAATTTTAAAATAATTAAGTTTTTTATTAGTTATAAGAATTTAAAAATATTTACCGTTAGCTAAATATTGTATAAAAATCTTAAAATTAATATAATATAGTCTTTACTCTACTATAAGAATTAAAAAAATACTAATAGACCAAACAGAGTCTTTATCTACTGTTAAAATTTTAAAAAGTACTATAGAAAAAAATATATATCAAGAAAAAGATTACACAAACCCTAAGCCATTTAATGTGATTCTTTGTGTCATATTATATTTCTATAAAAATTTTGAGATGGATACATTTAAAGTTATTTTTTATTTTGTAGCTTACTAAACTAAACCACAAAAAGCTTATTGGGTCTTTCTCTTCTTGTATATTATTTTTTAGAATGTAATTTGTATAGCTAAAGGTTCTATTACTTCTATGAAAAAAAAAATTTTTTTTACTAATATAGAAATAGATGGATTTGAAAATTCAAAAAAAAAAAAATTTATATATACCAGTATTTATTAAACTTTATGTTTCAAATGTTTCAAATAGGTATGTAGCTTGCAATATTTGGTACTGGTAATAAAATATATTAGTTTTCAAAAGGCTGTTTACTAGACAAGACATAAATATTTGTAATTTTTTAAAAAATTTTTTTTATCTAGCACTTCTAAGCCAACATGTTGATACATTTTAATTATTTGTATGGGTAATACAAAACAAAAAAGAAATTCTAATTTTGTAAAAAAACTAAGTGTATAAGATAAAAATTTAGAATTAGTTTAATATTAAAAGCTATAGATGATGCTTACTATATGTAAAATTTATTCCCATTATTTTTAAGCAGTGCCCAAGATTAGGGATATGAATTAATTCTTTTTAATTATTAATTGAATTAGAATCAATTTTTATTTTTAAACAAATAATTTATAGTTCTTTGCAAAAAAATGTGACCCCATGATTTTTGTGATAAAATTTCTGAGATTCTAAATTGTTATTATAGGCCGGTGCAAAAAGATTGATACCTCAAATAAAAATTAATAGTAATTTTTTTTAGTAATAAAATGTAATTTTTTTAATTTAAAAAATTATTTTGGTAGATAGGAAAGAGTTTAATATAATTTATTTTTAAATAAATTTTACTATATTTAGAAATAATAAATTTGATCGTGATATAGTAATAAAATTTTTTTATATATAAAATTTAAGTTTTTTAATTTAACTTTATTTTATTAGATAATAAAAAAGATTATTTTAAAAATTTAAATATTTGTTTATATAAAATATAAAAAATTTACTTTAAGGGCAGTGTCATTAATCACCTGATTATTTTTTATCAGAGGCCTACCCCCCTCCCTCTTTCTTAATATATAAATAGTCAGGTTCTTATATATAATTTCAACTTTTTTTACCCCCTCCCCCCTAAAAAATCACCTGATTTTTGTTACTCCCCTAATGATTTTTAATACAAATACATCAACTTTAATATTTAATAACTTTTTATCTAGTGATTATTTTTTTATGAAATTTTAAATATAGTTTTATTGAATCTATAGCTAGTTACTTGCGTAGTAGCAAGCTTTAAACTTTCAAATTCATTAAGATATTAATTAAAATCTATTTTTTTAAGGAAAAATTTTTTGCAATTTTTTTTTATCTAAAGTTAGCTTTCATCTATTTTTATATAAAGGTAATATAAAATAATATAATTAATAAAAAAATGGTAGTTTATACCATAGTTATTCAATTGTAAAAAATATTTAATTATATTATTAATAATTTAAAAACTTTTATTAGCAGTACTTTTTAATTAAAATATTGAGGTATCAATCTTTTCGCACTGGCCCATAATTCATATTTTCAATCAGTTATATTTATATTTATTTGAAATTGGTAAGATTTTTAAAATTTACAGAATTTTTAATTTTTATACAACATTGTGATTTGCAGGGAGCACATCTTTTTGCAAAGTATAATAATCATTTCTACAAATAATTAAATATTTTGAAATCAATTCTGGATTTAAAATCAATTTTAAAAAATAATTGTTTTATATTATATCTATTTAGAAAACTAAAATTTTTATAAAATGTTCTGATTTTAAGATACATTTTTAAGAGGCTGAGTTTATTATTAAATCATATTTTGTTATTAAAAATATTAAGCCCATAGTTTGTACTTGGCTATTTTATAATGGATGTGTTTTGTTAATGCAAATTGTACTTAGCCATTTTTAATGATTGTACTTGTTAAGCACATTATTTTATTTAAACTTTAAATTAATAGTTTATACTTAGCCATTTTATAATAGCTATGTTTGTTATTATTAATAACATGTATAATTAATTATATAATTTGGTTTAAAGTATAAATCCTGTTGTAAATACTGAAGATTCTATTTAATTAAGTTCTGGTATAACTTTAAACAACCAAAAAACTTGTAAAACTAAATTACTTATAGTATTAAATAATAAAGAACAGATTCTAATAAGGCAACTCAATAACTACAAAAATTTAGATTTCGATCAGCAATTTTAAACCGATTATTGAGGTTTTGATCGTAAATGCATTTCTACCCAAGATTGATTTAAGCATTAGTTTTGCTTTTTTCTTCTTTTGCCTTGTTCGAATTCTGATTCAAAATAGTTAAAATTTGTACTCTTCGATTGGCTATTTCCTTTTGACTAATATTTAATGTATAGGTAATTGAAAAATTTATATAGCACAATTCAAATGACACTTAAACTTCTATTCAAACTGCCATTCAACAATGCTATCACATAATTTCGTGGACATGCATGTCCGTAAATCATATGATAGTATTGAATAACAGTTCGAATAGCATTTTAAGTGGCATTCAAATCATGCTATTCAACATGGCGAATGCTGAAATTTTATTTGTCAAGTTTAATCAGACATGCATTGACAATAGCTATTTGAATCCAAGAATTGTAAATTTAAAATTTTTAATTTAAATTTGTCTTTTATTTAATAATTTCTAAAATTTTTTTTACTTCAAACGTTTTAACTTAAGCTAAGATATATTTTAGAAGATTGTTTTTAGCGGACTAGATAATGTTCATAATAGGGATCAGATCATAATGCAAAATCGATATGAAAAATAAAGATATAGATGGCATTAAAGAATTTCAACTTGCAAAATAACCCTACAATTAGTGAATAGAGATATTAACAGTATTTTTACAACATGGCTAGATAATAAATTTATAAAACCGTTGAATATATGTACGTATGTATAAATATATTTCTAAATTATATGCATATCAGATGTATCATATACCTTATAAACTGATATTTGTATGATTGGCTAATATAAGTACTTTTTGAGAATGTTGAAGCTAGAGTTATTATCGCAAGGATGTCCTTATTTGTAGTTTATATGAAATCAGAGCTTATATGAAAAAGGTAATAGTATGCAACAGAGATAATAGATATGCATATGATAGAGATTATAGATACAACAGAGATTATATGGAAGCATATAGTAAATCTTAGTACTTTCTTATTTCGCTTGTATATACTGTATACAACTTACGTCATATATAATGGGCGGTTCATATTAATCGAATAACAAATCAACTTAAATCAAATACAAATTAACTTTATATTCAATTTGATTTGATTGAATTCAAATTAACTCTTTAATTTGAACAAATCAAATTAAAATCAATCTAATATTTGATTTGATTTGATTTTGTGGAACCCTAATTCCAATTCCATTTCAATAACATTTCTTAACTGACAACAATCCAACAGCATGACTCATCTTTGCAAATATTGTATAATATCCTAATGTCTTATGTTCATCCTTTTCAACCTCTAATAACAATATCTACACTAGTCGAAATATGGCCACTCGTTATAACGAATGTTATAAGTTTACAAGCCGAATGTATAACGATTTTTATTGCCTTTATTATAAGTCGAATGATTGCCGTTTGGCGGCAATTGCTGCCACTCGGCAATTATTTGACACTCTAAAAATAGGCATAAAATAGAATTTTCGTAACCATTCATAAATAAATCAGTAAAAGTAATACAATACATTTGTTTTAAATCGTTAAAATAGCCATAACAGTCATTTATTTAAACATCAAAATCGATAAAAATCGAAATAGAATTTCATAACTATTCGTATATAAATCGTTAAAAGTAGAACATTACATTCATTTTAAATCGTTAAAATAGCCATAACAATCATTTACTATTCGTATATAAATCGTTAAAAGTAGAACATTACATTCATTTTAAATTATTAAAAAATATTATTGCATAAATATTAAAAAATACATTATTAAAAATAAATAAAACAAAAAAACTAAAAAAAACGATTTTCAAAAAAAACAAATTTCTTTAAAAAAAAGATTATTCACTTCTTAGGAGCCTCTTTCTCAGATACTACAGACTCATTGTCCGAACTTTCTTTGCTTGTATATTCTGCAGTGTATTTAAGTGCACCACGAATTTCACCAATACTTGAACTTTCGCCAGTTTTGTACTCTCGTTTTTTTGAGTACAAAACTTGTTTATCATAGTCGCCACTATAAAATTGGCCTCTTTTCGCTGGTCTTTCCACAGGGGCATCTTCTGGTTCTTTTCTTTTTTTCGTTGCTTTCCCTTTTTCCGTTGCTTTAACTTTTTCCGTTTCTGTGCTTTTATTGGTTTCGGTGCCTTTATCGGTTTCTGTACCTTTTTCCGCCGCTTTGCTTTTTTCTGCCGCTTTGCTTTTTTCTGCTTCTATGCTTTTTAATGCTTCTTCGATTTTTCTTCTTTTTTGTTCTTTCATACGATCATGTGCAACTTCTTCTTCTTCGGAAACGTAGGCCCAATCAGATAAATCTTCAGGTCTAGCTACATCTAAAAAGAATGCATTATCATCATAAAATCGTTTCCTCATTTGTTGTGATGTTGAGATCTTTTTTGCTTGTTCATCCAAAGTTTTTTTTAACAAATTTCATAACTATAAAAATATCGTTAGTATTATTATTTCTACGATTGTTGAAATTTAGCAATAATTTAATCAAAAATCAATTTACCTTGTCAAAATACTACGTATAATTATACACATTAGCATTTCTTTTCTTGTTGTCTTCAGTATCGGTCTTACTTATTTTTGGCAAGTGTATTTCGGTCCTTGAAAGTAAATTCATTAATCCTTTTCACTCATATTTAATGATTCGCTTTGCTTGTCGTTTATATAACGATTGTGCGCCTTTAATTCTTTGTGCTTTTTTCTGTAAGCAAAAAACATATAAATGCATTAATTAAAAATAAATATAATATAAACAGTCATGTTTCGGATTTTAGTATTTATACTTACCGAACTTAACCTGCAGGCTAAGTTCGGTAAGTTATAAATACTAAAATCCAAAAACTGGTTTTTTTTAAAATAATAACATAAAATTTTCATACTTTACTCATTCTATTATTGGCATGAAGACGTCGATTGTCTTCATCTAGTTTTCCTTGCTCAATTTTCAGATGCCGGCCCCTTTGGTGTCGGTGTAAAGCACCTAACCAATCCCAAATCTCTTTTCGGGTAGGAGTGAAAGTCGGCGCCAACAATCATTCTAACTCTGGGATTAATTTGTTAAAAATTTGTTTATTGTTCGGGCTCAAAAAAACTTCATCAATTTTTAGTTGAAATTTTTTCGGGATCGTTTTTAATAAAATTTTCATTTCAGCCTATTAAAAATGAAAAAACAGAAAAAAAATTTTAAATTGTCAAAAAAAAACATTAAAAAATCATAAAAAAAAATTTCGAAAAATCATAAGGTTAGAATTGTAAAAAAAAATCAATCAAAAGATAAAAATAAATTATTAAAAGGAAATAATTGTAAAATGGAATCGTAAAAATTTTAAAATTCGTAAAAAAAAATCAATAAAGCATAATAAAAAAAAATCGTAATAAAAAATTAAAAATTGAAAAAAAAGAAATTGAAAATTGTTATAATGAAAAGATAAAAATTGTAAAATAAATTATAAATCTTAAGCAAATATAAAAAAAATCAATTGTTAAAAAGAAAAAAATTGTAAAAAAAAAAAGTTAATCATAAAAAATAATAAAAAACTGAAAAATCGCAAACAAAATTAAAAATTGTAAAAATTTGTAGTAAACTTACCTGAGCTTCTTTCGGATCAAAAGACCTTTTTGCACTTAGTTGAGATGGCTGTATTTCAGAACTACTTTTACCATCATCACTATCAGATAATTCACCTTCACTTTCGCTTTTGTTGCTTTCTGAAATCATTGATCCTGTAGTTTTTGGATTGCAGGTCCAATTCCTTGCCAAAACCTTTGTTGATAATGATTAGGGCCTCGATTTCTTCTTTGGCTTGTTTGTTTTCAGCCTCCAACTCGGATACTCTGTGCTTTAACTTTGCAATTTCTTCACGTAAACTTTCGTTTTCTATAAAATAGGTAATAAAAACAAAAGATTAACAAAATAAAAAATACAAAAATGAGAAAGATAATCAACTTAATTACAACTTTCGGCTGCCATTTCCCAACATATATGTTAGGAAATGGCAGCCGAAATTTTTTATAACTGAATTGATTATAAAACCTGCTTCTGATTCTTCAAATGACTTTTGTCGTTGAATAGTTTGTTGTTTTTCTTTGTACATGCTTTCGGGTAATTGATGTGACGGATATCTTTGCTTTAAGTTGAATAAAGCAGAAGTTACTTCAGGTGATGAGATAATAACAGGTGAAGTTGGATGACTGAAAGTTGATTTTGTAGGAGAAGTAGTCGAATGAACAGTAGGTGTTGAAGGTCTAGCAAGTGGTGAAGATCGAACGGGTGAATGTGGTAAAGATCGAATGGGCGAATGTGGTGTAGATTGAGCGGGAGAATGTGGTGCAGATCGAACGGGAGAATTTCGAGTTGTAGAAGTGCTAGTTTGACGAAGTCCAGTTGGTAAAGTTTCGGATGAAGGTAAAGTTTCGGATAAAGGTAAAGTTTCGGATGAAGGTAAAGGATTTTTAATTAAAGGTTCAATTATAATGATAGGTTCTTGTTGTTGACTTTCGGATGTATCGCATTTTAAAGGTTTTCGTAGTTTTTTTAAGCGTTTTGACATTGTAAAAAAAAATATATATTGAAGAAATATTTGAGAAGTGTAAAGAAAAAAAAAATACATCGAAAGAAATATTTGAGAAGAAAAAAGGTAGGTTATAAGTATTCAAAAGAAAAAAAAGAGTTTGGTTTAGTAACGAAAAAAAATTGAAGTTGCAGAAAAAAAATTTGTAGAGAAAAGTCTTTTATAGATTTTATTCGATCTCCGATTTTATATGCAACTGTATTGTTTACAATTTGTTTAAATCTTTGACATAATTGAAACTTATGGCAGAGGTATAATACAGGCATTATATTTGTGATCAATTCTTGATCACAGGATAGACATTCGAATGGCCTGATTTTATACATTCTACAGTAATCGATCGGGTCTATGATTAATTAAGTTCATCTTATGCAATCGATCGAATCTTATACAATCAAGACAATCAAGTTAGACAAATCATGTAAAAAAATTTAAACAATTAACAAAATTTAATTTAATTCTGCATAATACTGTAATAGTTCTAATGTTATCGAATTTTTTATTAAATTTTTAATATGCCGAAAACAATGGTTTTTTTTATTTGCTGAAACAAGTGATTTAATTATGTATTGTTCGCAAATAAGAACTAAATTATTTTAATATATTGCTAATATGTTTTGTCATTAGGGACTAATTATTACGCTTTGCAAAATGATATACTTTTGTTCAAATTTTTAGATCTGCATACTCAATTGTTATCTGAATTGACATACTTTTGATCAAATGTTTAGATCGCATACTCGATTGTTATCTGATTGCATGATTGTAAAAGATTGTAAAGTGTATTTTTTTGCTAAAAATTCAATATAAATATGTTATTTTCATTGACTATATTTAAAAATATTGCGAAGCAATTGGTCAACAATCAGGTGATTGTTCAAGCGATTGTCAGTGATCTATCAATTTGCAAATCGCAATAATCAAATCATGCATTGTTCGTATTTTTTGAAGGTTGATTTTTGACATAGTTGCTCTTTGTATTGTTATTTTATAATACTGAATAAAAATAATCAATATTGAATTGCATAAAAATCATCAATTTTCATTTAGAAAAATTGTATAAAAATCATCAATTTTCATTTAGAAAAATTGTATAAAAATCATCAATTTTTGTTTAGAAAAATTGTATAAAAATCATCAATTTTCGTTTAGAAAAAAGCTATTGTCTTTTGCAAATTCTATCTTCATTAATTATTAATATGTCATCAAGAAAACGCTCGCTTTTGTCTTTATTAAATGAAGAAGGTGTATCAAAACCACCCCGAAAAAATACAAAACAAAGAAGAAAGGTTATATGTAATTGCGATAAGTGCAAGAGATCGCTTGTCGATTATTTGCTTATAAAAGTAGGATACAACAACCACCAAAAAGACAAAGTTCAGCATTATCGTTACAAGAACAAGAAGAAATGGGTGGTCCAAGTTCTTCACAAAATTTAATAGAAGAAATTAAAGACATTGAAGAAGTTACTGACACTCTAGTGTCTGATGTGAACAAATCTGATGTGAACGAATATATTTTTAAGCCCAGAGTCAGAAATCCAGCATTAAATAGGGTAATGTCTTTTAATGTTGATTACAACATTTGGCAGGTGAAGAGTTTGGTTCAAATTCGGCAGTTGAAGATGAGTTTGATAAAGCACTCGATGTGTATACCAAAGATGACAACTTTTCTGAAACTAGCACTGAATCTGATGAAAGTTCGGACGATAGCGATAATGTTTTCGAAGACTATTCAGCCCCCGATTTTGAAATGCCACGAGAACCCAAAAATGTACATAATGACAATCGATTTACATGGATACTTTTATGGATCATGAACTTCAAAATACAGTATAATATATCGGAAGGTGCAATTGAAGCGCTTCTAAAGTTTATGAAGTTAGTACTAATTGTAGTTGGTGGTATTGAATTTAACAACTTTCCTACATCCAAGTATAAAGTGAACAAAGCACTTGGATTGTCTGACGAATTTATTAGTTTTGTGTCATGTCCTATATGTTATAAACTATACAAGGAGGAAGAAGTGATAAAGTTTAAGCATAATAACCAGGTATCGATTATGAGTTGTACCCATATAGAATTTCCTAATTCGAAAATTAGAAAAAACAAGATTTGTAGCACCAATTTATCAACGCAATCTAAGTTGTTAAATGGAAAGATCGTAAATCGACCAGAGTTGATTTTTCCTTATAGCCCAATTAGACACCAATTGGATAACATGTACTAGCGTCCAGGTTTTGAGAATAGTCTTTAGTATTGGGTAAATCGTTCAAGCTTCGATGATATTTTATGTAATATTTATGATGGTGAAATTTGGAAAACCTTTAAAGATGAACCATTCGGCAAAGATTCAGCGCTATTTTTCTGTAATGAAAAGGCGGATTTACATTTGGGATTGATAGTAAACCTTGATTGGTTTCAACCATTCGATGGTGTATCACATAGTACTGGTATATTATATGCATCCATTGCGAATCTGCCATGTGACATTCAATTTAAGCGTGAAAATATGTTAGTTTTAGGTATATTACCTGGGCCGGATGAAGTGAGTTTACATAAAATAAACCATTATCTTTCCCCAGTTGTTGACGAATTAGAGTCCCTTTGGCGTGGTGTGGCACTAAATTCAACAGCCGAGTTTTCAGAAGGAAGAACGATTCGTGCTGCTTTGATACTAATTTCATGTGATATTCCAGCTGCTCGAAAATATGGGCATATATCGGCATTAGTATCATGTCATCATTGCGAGAAAAGTGCTAATTACGTTAACAGACATTTTAATTTCGGCGGTATGCAAAATATGGATGAATGGTTCGTTCAAAAAGATTTAGCAGTACATTAGGAAAAGGCTCTTGAATGGAGACATTGTAAATCTGATGCTGAAAGAAAGCGTTTTGTTAAAGACAATAAAGTTCGATGGTCAGAATTACTTCGTCTAAATTATTTTAATCCTATTCGTCATGTTATCATTGATCCTATGCATTGCATTTTTTTGGGCATTGCTAAGTGGATTGTTAAGCGAATATGGATCAACGAAGGAATATTGACCCAAAATATGCTTACACAAATTCAATCCAAGGTGAATAGGTTCCAAATTCCATTAGATATCGGCCGGATTCCAGGGAAATTGAGTAGTGGAGATGGATTTTTGAATTTTATAGCTGATCAGTGGCGAAATTTTTTTACAATTTATGCTACTGTTGTTCTCTGGGAATGCCTTTCGAATGATGATCGGCAAATTTTAACACAATTTGTAAAAATTTGCCAGATTTTTGTATCCAGAATAATGGAGCGCGACCTAATGAATAAAGCTCACGAAAGGTTGATCAATTTGATAAAACTTATAGAAAGAAAATATGGACCCGAAAAAATTACTCCTAATCTACATCTTTCACTACATTTATGTAAATGTGCACAGGATTATGGTTCACTATATTCCTTTTGGTGTTTTTCATTCGAAAGGATGAATGGAATATTAGGGTCTTTACCGAATAGCTATCGAAAAATAGAACCTGAATTAATGTGAAGACTAATGAATGATAGTCGCATTGTTAGCTTGACAGCTGCATCTGAAGTGGAAGGACTGGAATTGTTGCCAAATCGATCAGAAGTAGGGTCACTTTCAGATGCAAATCAGTTTTCTTCTGATAAAATGCGTAGGTTTTTATTTAATACGTATAATATTCAAGAATCAGTTATTACTGGTTCAGAACGATTTCCTGGCGAGTTATTACCACCTCAATGGCAAAAGTTAATAATTCCTGCCGATTTATTGGACTTGCTAGTAGAATATTATACTGCGGCTTATGAAAATTTGAGTTTTAGAAAACCTTTTGCTGACAATCTTGATGACTTAATTATTGTTCTTAACCGGACGGACCAGTATGGAAGATGCAGAATAGGATCAGAAATATTTGGTTCTGACATGTCTTCTCGGCATGTAAAAAGTACATTTGTTTTGGCCCGGTTTGTGAATCAAAATGGAAGTATTGATTTGTATCCCGGACAAGTCCAATATTTCATTAGTCATTCAGTAAATCTGCCGAATGGGTTTATTGAACACAAATTGGCATACATCAAATGGTATAAACCTGTAAGTTCAGCGGCAACTTGATTTCATTTTAGTAGCAATAATGATGCCGAAACATGTAATGTCGAACTTTGGGACACTCAATTTTATCTGATTCGTCGTGAATGCATTATTCCGGTACATAACATTTTTAGTCGATTTATACCATTCAAGTATAAAATATCAGATAGACAAAATTCTCGAGAATATTTAGCTGTAATTTCTTTAAATCGTAAATTTAATATTTAATATATTTAATTAATCTAAATTTAGTAATTAATAATGCGATTTTTAACCGATTTTTTAATTTACATTAACTTATATTGTTTACAATCGATTGCAATCATTCAAGTTTACATCGATAAAATCATATCAATATCCATCTTATTAAAAATTTCTTGATATATGCGAATTATGTTTTATTTGACGAAACTAATACGAATTGTTAAAATAGCCGAAATTATACGATTTATATAATTTATAAAACGATAAGATTTGGCTGTCGATTTTTCTATTTTTGTCGATTTTTGCTGATTTTTATTTATAAAAATCGGTAAACAAATGGATATTATATCAAATTTGCTTTTTAAACATTCAGCTATAGCCGAATGTTAATCGATTTCTCTCTTTTAATGCCGATTTGTATATGAATCTTGTAGTGCCGAATTTTGATATTTCAACTAGTGCTAACTATATATATTCCACTAGTGAGGATTGCATTTAGGGAGGTTTGACTGTACTGTGAATATTATTTATGTGTTAATCAATGCATTTAAGGTACGTATTCTTCAAATTTATTAAGATTTATGACTCATTGGCATTAATTTGTATTAATCTTTCATGAATATGTATGATTATTTTTTAATCAGTTTATTAAGGTATAAATATTTAACATTACATAGTATTTTTTTGATTTGTTCTCTTATTCACACGGATTAGTTGGTAACATGACAATTATTTATTAATTCTGTAATTGATAAATTTAGAATATATCAGGTTCTTTCAGTCACACATATTTAGCGGTATGTATAAAGATCATTTATTAATCAGTGTATCCAAATAAACTATTCGTATTCACTATATATTAACAAATAAGAAAAAATTTTTGGTTCAAATTTATTATTTAAACAACAGTAGGTATAATGGTATAATCGAACTTATGCTTTAGTAGTTAAGATAATAACCAAAAATATTATTAGCATCATTGATATTTAAATATAATAAATAAATGCATATAATTGAACTTACGCCCTAGTAGTTAAAATAACCAAAAATATTATTAGCATCATTGATATTTAAATATAATAAATAAATGCATATAATCGAACTTACTTTCTAGTAGTTAAGAAGATAACCAAAAATATTATTAGCAATATTGATATTTAAATATAATAAATAAATGCATATAATCAACTTACAAACTAGTAGTTAATATAATAACCAAAAATACTATTTAGCATTGTTGATATTTAAATATAATAATTAAATGCATATAATCGAACTTAAATCCTATATTTACAACAAAAAATTATTATTTAGCATTATTAATATTCAATATAATAAATGCATGTAATCAAACTTCTGTCCTAGTAGTTAAGCATATCGGCGGATTTACACAATTGGACCTTTTTCAAGACCCTGATTTTAATCGAATTTTGGGGACCATTTTTAGGGCCCAATTTCAATTCCGCTATATGGATAATAACCAAAAATAATATTTAGCATTATTAATATTTAAATAGAATAAATAAATGCATATAATCAAACTTACTCTCTAGTAATTAAGATAACCAAAAATATTATTTAGCATCATTGATATTTAAATATAATAGATAAATGCATATTCAAACTTACTTCCTAATAGTCAAGAAAATATCCAAAAATATTATTTAGCATCGTTGATATTTAAATATAATAGTTAAATGCATATAATC
>QKWP01001589.1:55453-91475 GCA_003550325.1 Gigaspora rosea
CCTAGTAGTTAAGATAATAACAATAATACTATTTAGCATCATTAATATTTAAATATAATAAATAAATGCATATAATCGAACTTACACGCTAGTAGTTAAATAATAACCAAAAATATTATTTAGCATAATTGATATTTAAACAATTGCTCTATTTAAAATTATGTATTTAAAAACTTTATTAAACAAAAAATAACTAGTAAATAAAATAAAGCAATACTCAATAATACTTAAAAAAAGCAATATATGTTAAATCTTTTTTTTAAAAAAAAAATTAATCATCGTCAGGAACTTCTGTAGAATCAATTCCCTTGCTAACTAGAATCATTTCTGACAATTTTTCAGTAATTTTACGCGTGTTGATAAAATTGCTTCCATCTTTGAACATATTCTCATAGTACGATTTTTTAATAATTTCAAGTAATGATTTGGATTCATTTAGTTCTCTTTCATCACTTTGCCATTTTTCAAAATTTTCACAAAGATCTTTTGCAGATGAACGTTTCTATGAATTTTTATTCCAACATTTTCTTATAAGGTTTACGTAACATTGTGGTACTTCTTTATTGACAGCAGGTCTTAAATCACAATAACACATTAAAAAACCAAATTTCAACATATCAAGTTTTCGATTGAACGATATAGTTTTTCCATATAAAATTTCCTACATAATTATACCAAATGAATAAATATCTGAAGCTTTACAGTTTAGTGTACGGTTGGTTATTCAAAACTTCTGGTGCGACGTATGGTAAAATTCCAAAAATCTGTCAGATTTTGATTTTAACGTAATATTAGCTGATATTGTTCTAAATCAGCAATATATGCACCTTTTAAGTCATTTTGTAATATCAAAATTCTTGCTACAAATAAATGCAAAGGTGCTTCATAAATACAATGATCATTATACTATACTTTATTTACAAGCCTGCTAAAAGTCTTTAATACAATTTTAATGCTCTGAAATTTATTAAACAATATGCTTAGCATTTATACATATGACCAGAGAATATTCACATGCCAAATACGTATTAGCTTTTTTTTAAATATCATAATATTCATCCTTGTAAGCTTCTTTGGTAATTCCATTAAGGCGAACTGGCTGAAGTGAAGGAATATTTAAAGAATAAAAGAAATATTGTTTAAATTTGCGTTATAAATTTTTTACATAAGCGATATAGAGTTTTGATGTTTTCTTACTAGCTATGTAAAATATTACGACATGACAAAGATACTTAAGTAAAATCCAAATTCAAGAAGAACAAATGCGGTATGCCTACATAAAAATAATATCAATTGAAAAATGAATAAATGCTAAATTTGATTATGAGAATGGCATGCATACATAGAAAAGATATTTACTCTTAATTCTTTTACTCCTTTATCAGTAATGTGCATATATCCAACATCAAGATATTTTAATTTCCTATTGGAAAATATAGATTTACGGATTGTTACATGTTTTGTTTAAACTAAGGTGAGTAAGGTCACGAAGGCCTATTTAAGAATTTTGTCTGAATATTAGTAAAATTTTTGTGTGTTATAAAATATTTGCAATAAAATATATTATGAATACAATACTGTCTAGATAAACAATGCCGGCATCCGTAATTGAGGTTCAATCCAGATATAATTCAACCAAGTTCTCCAAATTTACGGATACGTATAAATATTAATGGTTGCATAATAACTTTACAAATNTCCAAATTTACGGATACGTATAAATATTAATGGTTGCATAATAACTTTACAAATTTTGTAACATTAAATACCTTTTAGGGCAGACATTCCAACATCAGTCAATTTTGTACCAGACAAGGATAAGAAAGTAAGACTCAAATAAAATAAGTCACTTTCAAAAACTCGAAAAAATTAATGAAACTGAAATTTCATTCATTAAAGCTAACCTCTTAGCTTCTGCAAGATGCATAATTTCCGAATCAGTTACATTTATAAAATCAGTTAAGTCCATCTTTATCAATGGTAATTCATAAGATAAAAAAAAAATAATTCCTAAAAGCAACTAAAATTTACCAGAAAAGGCATGCAATATATTATATCATCCAATTCTTCTTCTCGATTTGGGAAATTAATAAAGTTAATAGATTTGAACTCTACAAATATAAAGTTGATTATTTAATGTTTTAAATATTATTATCAAATAAAAGTTCAAGACAATAACTTTTTCTTACCTTTGGCCATCCTTTTCAATTAAGATTGTTCAATGCCGACTGTTTATATTAATATAAGCTCAATCATATTTTTACATTGTTATATAATTTTGATTATATCTTGGTCACAAAGTCGAGTCCTGAATAAATTAACACTTCTAAATTTTAAAAACTCGAAGGATTTACCGGTACAAGCGGAGGTGTTAACTATACACTATCAAGAATGAGACGTCGAAGGTATTGTAATGCTATTATAACGGAACGAGTTTTAAAAGTTTTCATATCCAGAATTTTTCAACGTTAACAATTACATTAAAGTCTTCCTCATCGTTAAAGAGTTCAATATAATCATTTAAAAGTTTTTCAATAATTTTCGTTGTCATCTTAGTACAGTACTGTTAAAGTATATGATATAAATACTGAAATCCTAAAATTACTAACTGTTCGAGTTGTTAGTTGAGCTTCTATACTTTAAAATAAACATACTTTAAAAGATGCTACTTAGAGGTTTGCTATAGGTAAGTGAACTGATTATTTCAAAATTATTCTGGGATCTTTGAATTTAAGGTCTCATTGAAATTTTTAAATTACAATATTATTGAGAAAAAAGTTTTTATTAAATTGGCTAAGCCACTATAGATCATTAGATCATCACTGAATTATGCTTATCGTACTGCAAAAAAAAAAAACAAAAAACGTAAAATCTAGCGGTACCACAAAAAAAACTATGAACATCTCGTTCATCAAAGAAGCAAGTCATTAATTATCAAAGCATCAACACGGCAAAAAATCTGAAAGCAGAAAAAATATAAAACGAAAAACAAAGAGATCACGTATATGATATCTATGAAAAACAATTTATTTTTCTTAAAAATTAATTAGATTCACAAAATTTTTCTTATGGTCCCGGTAGTGCAACAATAACATCATGCTAGTAAGAGCAAGAGCATGAGCAAGAGCATGAGCATGAGCAAGAGCAAAAGCAAGAGCAAGAGCATAGACTATATACAACGCTCTCAACTTTGCGTTATGGTAAATATCCTTTTTAAGGTAGTTTTTCGCTAAATACGGACGATGCATTTTAGCTATAGTGCGGGACACCTAAAGACGGAAGTCACGTGACTTGTCCCATTTTGGCTTAATTTTTAAAAAATCTCAAATCGCCCAAAAATTGTATTTTTGCCGAACCCGAACAGACGTTAATCACGTGACACATCATCGATTATTCAAAATTTTCAGATTTTTTTAAAATAATCAATTTTAAAATTACACACAACATAAATTACACACTATTTATTTTAATTTATTTTATTTAATTACACACAAACATTAGTTATTTTAATAATTTATTTTATTTAATTTAAAATATTTTTTAATCACGCATCAAATTTATTTATTTAATTATGCATCAATTTATTATCACGATCGATTTATTATTAATTACGCATCAATTTATCACGATCGATTTATTTATTTATTTGATTTTTTTTTTAATCGCACATTAAATTTACTTCATTTATTTAATTGCAATTAAATTTTATTTATTTATCTAATCGCTATTAAATTTTTATTTATTTATTAAACAGGGCACATTTCTCTATTTTCTTGAATAAATGAAGCCAATTCATTTTGAGGAACTCTTCTGTGCGATTTAAATTTTTTACATGCATATTCCGCCAATTTTCCTGTCAATCCCTCACGATACAACTCCATATATCTCCACGATTTGCGAGCAAACCTTCTAATCGTAACGATGTCTACTGAATCAAGTGCTCGTGGAACAGTTTCTTGCAAGCCGGTCCATGTGTAATCGCAGTAATCTCTTGCATATCTCTTAGCCGCCCCCCAATACATTTCGATAAAATTAAGTTTATAGTAGAACTTTGGATAAAAAGTGCAGATATGGCCGGCATCTTCGATTAATTCCACAACGGCGGACTTTTGGGCAACAAAATCTGGTTGAGAGGCCATAATCTTCCTCAAGCAACAATCCATTCTACCCGAATCATTCTTTTTTTTACATGCCAAGCAATCCAAATTTAATCCCTCTTTAAAAAGTCCTCTTTCTTCTAACACCTTTTTTATTCCTTTTGGCTTTCCTCTCAAATCGGGATCAAAGTAATCCTTTTCAAATACCATTGTTTGCTTCTTCTGTCGACCATTAGCATCAATAAAAGTTGTTGGCCGCATTATACTTTGCTTTCCTCTGGGTCCTTTGTTCATTCTTTGTGCTATAAGGGCATCATCTGCAAATGCCGCGTGATTCGTACTGTTATCGAAGGCGAAGACAGCCGTTGCACCAGGGAACTTTGCTTCAAAAATTGGGATGGCCTTTTCTTTGATTTGTTTTAATAAATGTTCAACCATCCAGTAATTTTCATCATTTTTACCGGGTGTAAGATAACAGCGCGCTTCTGCAGGAATATCACGATAATTTTCTCTTTCTTCTTCACTTAGTTGTAATCTACCACATGGCTCCGAAACAAATTCACTTACCATAATCGATTTTCCATTCCCTTTCTTACGTAATGGCATCATCCCATTATATACCCAAATTCCTCTTTTCCATCATATGAATAAAAGATATACTCATCATGAGTGACAAGGATCAACTCTCGCTCGCCTACTTTAAGTACAGATGGAACCCATTCCATGTTTATTCCCTCATAAGTTGCCATCTGTCGTTCTAAAATATTCATCTCTTCTAAAAATCTCTTCCGATATTCGACAACGTCCCTTCGTTCGTGTCCATCAAAGTACATACCCTTTCGGTATTTTTTAAACTGACAACCTAAAACATTTAACTATTTTTTAGCCGTTCTTAGGCTAATTGACTTTTTTATCCCTCCCGTATGCTCGAGTAAAATAACAGAATTGACATATTGTCTAAATTGAGATGGACTAACGCTATTTACCCCGGATTCTTCTCGTATCCACTGTATACATTTTAGTGCTACATCTTCATTATCAACTAACCGTTTACATTTTTGATACCGGCCACGATAGGATAGCGGAAATGATTCATTACGCAAATAAAAATTGCCAAGAAAACGGACTCTTTTATATTTATATGGGTTCGGGTTGATGTAAATTATGCTCACTGCGGCTTCACTTGCTTTCACTTTCCCATGACTATCATATAGCCATATAAAATATTCGTAAACAACCCGTCGTTCATTATATTCTAGAGCAGTGAAGGTTCTTTCATTTTTTAAAAGCTCATCCTGAAGCTGTGCAATTACATCACCAAGCTCAAAACATGCATCCTCACTAATATCGTCACCTCCACCACTATCATTATCATCACTTTCATTCTCATTATAGTCCAAAATTGAATGTCCCGGGAATGCAGTCGAATATATTGGTGATGTCGATGTTGAAGGTTCAAAAAAACAGGTAATTTTGGAAGTTTCTTTGGCTGCATTGGTAAGTGTGCCTGAGGCACCAAATTTGTGATAATAGGTTGATTTGGAAAACCCCCTTACTGTCCTTATTTTAGATCTTTTTTTCCATACGAGAGGTACTGCAAGTAAACGTATTCGTGTTCTTTCTTTTTCATCTACACCTTTATACTCCTGATCACTAAATTCTTCCTGATTACTGCATTCCTCCTAACTACTGCATTCCTCCTAACTAAAACTACTGTATTTCTCCAAATTCTGTTCAAAATTATCCTTCTCTTTTAACATATCTGCCATTTCCGATCTTTCTTTGGCCACTTTCTTTCTTACATTATTATATTCACGAAGCTTTGCACGTATTTTTCTCTTAACCATGGTCCGTTTTTTTAAAGCGGTTTTTTTTATTTTATTTTATTTTATTTTATTTTATTTTTTTTTATTTTTTTTTTAAATTCAAATAATCTCCAAATTGTCTAGTTTCGTCTCTCCTTTTTGTTTCTTCTCACCTTTCGTTTCGTCTCGCCTTTCGTTTCGTCTCGCCTTTTCGTCTCACTTACCCTTCTCTTATTGTTAAGGCATAATCATAAAAGTGTTCTGCTGCATAGTTATCGATAGTGTGCATCAATTTAATTAATTTTAATAAAGCACGTGACCAATTATTAGACAATCAAATGTAAAATACAATTTGATTGGATAATTTCGGTCACGTTATCTGTCCCATTTTCCATCAGTCATATGAAAATGCACCTTTTTTAACCGGATTTATCTTGATAACGGGTAATTGTATTTTTAAAAAAGAGCCGCTATTTTGTAGCAAACAGGTTTGGCTACAAAATAGCAGCCCCCTTTTTTTTGTAACACATCTGTATAATGTTCGATAACATTTTGAAAATATTCAAATTTAGGGTTGCCTTTAGGTGTCCTGCACCGTAATAAGCGCAGAAACCACCCTTATAGAAATTAAACGTATCACAAAGTTGAGATCGCCGTATAAGGGCGTTAAAATAAAAAATTATTAAAAAATTTAAATATAATAAAAATCGAATTAAAAATAAAAAAAAATTAAAAAAAAATTAAAAAAAAATAATTAAATTAAATAAAAATCGAATAAAAAAAATAAATAAAAAATTTAAAAAAGCCATTAAAAAAATACAATAATATTGTAACACAGCATGTAGTCAGCATGTGCAATATTAAACATGGTACCAAATATGGTATAGATACTATGCTTAATAATGCGCATGCTAGTATGTACGTGCAAACCTGTTCACGCAAGTTTAAATGTGTGAGAATTTTTTTAAAAAGATAACGCCTGATAATAAGCAATCTTTGCTATTAGACATAAATTCTTAAAAACCTATATAACCCAAAAATAAGCTACCCCTGGTTTTTTTGCTTAAAATCATCCAAAAAAAGGTTGCTTATTTTCGAGAATCTCCGGTATTAAATGATTCGATTACAATATTACTTTTAATTAGAATTGTCTAAATATTTTTTAAAGTGTAATATATATTTAATTAAAAAAATCACATATGGACTGATTTATGGAATTGCCAATAACTTATGATATACTAATCTATTTTTGAATAATTTTATCACCAAAATGTTGGTCTCGATGAGACGGTTCTAATGAATCCAAAATCATCAAAATCCAATCACAGGATCCCAAGATAATTAAGTTTTGTATAATTTTACTATTAACTTTTACTATGTAGACAATTAACGTATGGATTGGTTTTACTATGTAGACAATCAAGATTTTGTATAATTTTATATTAACTTTTACTATGTAGACAATCAACGTATGGATTGGTTTTCATATATGAAAACCAATCCATACGTTAATTATCTTGGGATTCTGTAATTGGATTTTGACGATTTTGGATTCATTAGAACCATCTCATTGAGACCAACATTTTGGTAATAAAATTATTCAAAAATAGATTAGTATATCAAAAGTTATTGGCAATTCCATAAATCAGCCCATATGATGTCATATAATTGTTGATATATCTTAATTTTTTAAAAATATTAATAACATACAATATTATTTTAAATTTTTTTTTTGAAATTTCTCCTAGCTAAAGCAAGGGGTCGCAGTTAGCGATCTTAATTTAATATATCATATTACAACCTAATTACATATAAGAAATCTATAACTATCTCTTCTTTTCTTTTGTTTACCCATCAAATTGAACTTTAATTGTCTAATTTCCGTCTTTAGTCTTGCTCTTGTTCTTTGTACTATTTCTGATCTTGTAAAACCACCTTCTCTCCATTTTGGCCTGGTATATATACACCATATTTCATAGCAGGCTTGTATATATAACCACTGAGCAGCACATTCATTCTTTCTGCTTGTCTAATAACTTAGTGAGAAGACTTCTTGCTTCGACACTACCATTGATTCTATGAGTTTTAGTGTCTTGTCTACACAATTTTACTATTAGGGCATTCTATTGTAAAATGCTTTATAGTTTGTTCTTCATTCGGGCACCAAGAACAGCTCCCATTGTCTTGCTGATTAGTATGCTTTAATCTGTAGCCTAACAGCAGGGCCTTGTGGTATAATTTCCGGTAAAGATCAAGTTTCTTGAATTGAACCTTTTAGTAAGAATCCATCGCACATTATGTTCATTAATTGAATCTGTCTGCTCCACATTATGAGTAGATCTTTTGTTAAAGGTTTCAACTATTTTCTTAACCGCAATTTGGTTCCCTTTTAGTTTGCCTATCACAAGGTTTTCTGAACTCCATAGCCAATTTTTTGTAAATTGAAAGCTACTCTTTATTCTTTTCCAAGCCCTTAGATGTGCTCTTCATTCTGTTGGCCATGCTTTGGTACTTATATTTGCCTTTCGTAAAACCCAGACTACTTTTATATTTCTTTTTTCTTTAAGTTTATCTCTAATTCTTTCTCTCTCATATTTCGCCCATGTGGAGCCACCTATACAAAGCCTTTTCCAGATCATTAGAAGTCTAGCGTCTATTAAGTTTTTAAATATTGGGGCCCACAGACCCCTCTTAGCATAATCCATCTGAAATTTGGCGTATCTCAGGAGCATTTTTGATTTATTCTTTATTCAAGTTGATATCATGTTATTGAGCTCAGAAATTTGTTTTCTATTTGGTGTTAAAATGTATGCAGCATACCATACTTTCGATAGGATTAGAGAGTTGGCTATCAATATTTTTCCCCTGAAAGACAGATCCTGGAGTTTATATTGGTCTAATTCTTTTTTCAATTTTTTAAAAACCCGGTCCTATAAACCTTTTTTTGGTGATCTGTCTCTCTGAATTTCGTATCCTAATATCATTATTGTATCTTGTTCGGTTACTTTGTTATATTGGTCTTTCCCTTTTAGAGTCACCCTTTCCGCTATGGGAGTCAGAGACACCAATTTTGTCTTGTTTTTATTTATTTTTACATTCGAAGCTTTTTCTTATATTCTAAAAAGGGAAGATATATTTTCTCAGTCTATGACCGAACCTACTCCGATTGAAAGATCATTAGCATATGCTACCAGTTTAAATTTTTGTCTTCCTAGGGGAATTTCTACGATCTTATTTTCTAGTTGTTTCAATAGTGGTTCAAAGCTATTATATATAATAGGGAAGAAAGAGGGTCCTTCTGCCTTATGCCTCTTTCTACTCTAAAAGGACTCGAAAGCTCGTTATCTCTGATAATATGTGCTTCTTGTTGTTTAAACAGGTTCATTACCAGCTTTATAGCTCTTGGTTCAAATTTTATTTTGTCTATAGTATATTTTAAGAACTTATGGCTCACCTGGTCAAATGCCTTGGCCTGATCTACTAATAGCATCCAGTGCAGGTCAGTTTGATTTCTTTGCTTTCTAATTGTCATTATAATATTAAGCGCTGCATCTGTAATTGATTTATTAGTAAGGGGAGTAACAAAAATCAGGTGATTTTTTAGGGGGGGAGGGGGTAAAAAAAGTTGAAATTATATATAAGAACCTGACTATTTATATATTAAGAAAGAGGGAGGGGGGTAGGCCTCTGATAAAAAATATTCAGGTGATTAATGACACTGCCCTAATGAACCCGTGCTGATGTTTTGATATTAACTCGCTACAAATTATATTGAGGCGTTCCACCAAAATTTTTATAAAAATCTTTGCATTACTGTTGACCATAGAAATGGGATGCCAGTTTTGGATTTCTTCTAAGTTTTTAGCTTTTTTTGGTATTAGTGTGATCAAGCTCTTATGCTAGAAGCAGAGCATCTCGCTGTTTTTTAGTACCTTATTAAACACCTTTTCCAACACTGGAGTTACTATTTCTAGTGTTCTTCTATAAAATTCATAGGTCAACCCGCCCATCCCAGGTGATTTATTGTCTGGTAGAGACTTAATAACTTGTTCTATTTCTTTCTTGGAAATCTTCTTCAGTAGTTGTTTATTCATTTCTCTTGTGACCTCCAGGTGACTCTCTACTATTTCTTCCATTGCTTTATAATCTATTTCCTCACTTCTATATAGCTCCTCATAGAAATTCCTTATGTGTGTAGAGTGTCTATGCCCTTTGTTCTTTCATCTTTTGGTACTTTTATTATTTTTTGACATATCTTGCTTTGTCTAATCTTGAACTGTGCGAAGAAGTATCTCGTTGACCTTTCTCCTTTTTCTGCCCATCTGGCTTTGGATTTAACTGACCATTTTTCTGCTAGTTTTGCCACTTCTGAGCTCATCTTGGATTCTAATTCTTCTATCTGGATTTGTAAATAACTTCTCCTTTTCACTCTGGATTGCTGAGCTTTTAGCATTGTTAGCTTCTTGTTCAACTTTGCAATTTCGTTTTCTGGTCTTCTTGGCTTTTTGAAGACCCTTGTAATTGACTGGATATTAATTTTACAATTATCCCAGTCGAGCGCTAACTCATCACAGCTTAAATCTTTCGAAATTTTTTGTAGCAACTTTTCATTTCTTAAATTTTCTTTTTGAAAACTCCATCATGAGTTTCTTTTTTGTTGACGATCAAAGTTTAGTGTATACTCCAACAGTAAATGGTCCGAGTTCCCATGTTAGGTTAGGACCTCTGATATGCAGTAACTAAAATTCCCATCTTTAAAAATATAATCAATACAAGTTTCTATTGATCTGTTGTTACGAGTGTTTTGAAAAAAAGTGAGGAAGTGACTTTCTTTCGCAAAATCAACTGCATTATGAAATCTCATTATTTTATTAGCCAGAATTTCCTTAGAAGAGTCCCTTTAAGCGGTAGCTTAGCTGACCCAGTTTTTTTCGGGGTTCAAGTTTGTGTTCATATCGCCGGCTATTATATTTATGTCCTCTTCCTTTACTGTAGGAAACCATTCGTTGAAGAAGGTTATTCTATCCCCTGTATCAGGGACAGATCCAGAGTGTAGGTGAGATTTTCTAGTCACGTGATGACCCGGCCTCCAATCACCTTCCGATTAAGATCAGTACAAATTTCCTCCTCAGTTACACAGATCATATATATACAACCCCTTTAAATTTTTGTTTACATTTTTTAATTTTTTTTTGTGCCATCAAAACTTTACTGCCTCTTTTCGTCACTGGAGTCGTCGTTTACTGGTGCTTCTTTGCGTCGTAGTCCTCATTTCATCGCTGGCATTGTTGTCGTTTACTAGTACCTCTTTTTGTCGCTTGTATAGTGCCTCTTTTTGTCGTTTGTACCGGTGGTCCTAGTGTAAATTCGGAAATCAAAACCTACAAAAAAAAAGAAGATTAGTTCAAGTCGAGAAAAAAAAAAAGAAAGGATGTAATGTAAGAAAAATACTTGTTTTCTTAAACTCAGCTTCTGTCTCATTTTATATTTCGTCGTCATACTAATTTATTTCTGTATTTGCTATACGGGTTAGATTGCAGGATTAGTGTAAGTGGTTTAGATTTAGAGTTGGGATTAGTGTAGTATTAGTATAGAAATAGTTTTATTAGTTTAGAGATGGTTTATGTAAAGAATTATATAAAATAAAATAATTTAAGTAATTTAAACGCGAATTAAAAAAAAAATAAATAAAAAATAAAGCTCACCATAAAGCAATTCATGAAAAGAGCTTCCAAAGTATTTTTTTATTTAATTGAAAAGAGTGCTACTCTAGTATATATATAGGCTTCAAAAGATCTTAATGGTCTTGGTTTCTCGCGATATATGTACACTAATAATAAAAAGAAATAATTTAGAATAAATAATTAAACCCAAATTAAAAATTAAAAATTTAAATAAATTAAAAACATTAAATAAAAAATAACATAATTCAAAAAATTAAATAAAAAAACTAAATAAAAAAAACTAAAAAAATATTTAATTTAAAAAAAATAATAAAAGAATAAAACGAATTAATAAATTAAAAAAAAATAAAAAAAAAGAATAAATGAAAAATCAATAAAATAATTTAAAATAATTTATTAAAAAAAATTTTAAACTTAAATTAAATAAAAAAATTAAATAAAAAAAAATACCAGTAATAAAAAATAAAAAAATAAAAAAAAAATTAAAAAAAACTTTTTTTTTCTTTTTTAATCGTTCTATTTTTTTAATTTTTTTTTAATCGTTCTTATTTAAATTTTTGATTTTTTTGTTTAAATTTTTTTATTAATTCGTTTTTCAATTTTTTTTTAATTATTTTATTATTTGTTTTATTTCTTTTTTATTTTATTTATTCATTTTATTTCTTTTTTTAAAAAATTTTCTTAATTTAATTAATATTTTAACTTATTTAAATTTTTTAATTTTTAATTTGTTTTTAATTATTTATTCTAACGCAAGAAACCAAGACTATTAAGATCTCATGAAGTGGTTTACATACATGTACTAGAGTGGCACTCTTTTCATTTAAATGATAAAGCACTATGGAAGCTTTTTTCATGAATTACTATATGGTAAGCTTTATTTTATTTATTTTTTTTTATAATTCAGTTTAAAAATTACTTAAATTATTTTATTTTGTTTTACATAATTCTTTACATAAACCATCTCTATACTAATAAAACTATTTCTATACTAATACTACGCTAATCCTAACCCTAACCCTAAACCGCGCAAGTACCTCTTATACTAATTTTGCGATTTAATCTGTATAACAAATACAGAAATAAATCAGTATGACAATGAAACGTAGATTACGGAAGCCAAGTTTAAAAAGACAAGTATTTTTTTCTTACAATATATTCTTTCTTTTTTTTCTCGACTTGAACTAACCTTCTTTTTTTTGTAGATTTTGATTTTTGAATTTACACTAGGACTACCAGCACGAGCGACAAAAAGAGGCACTAGTACGAGCGACAAAAAGTGGCACTAATAAATGACAACAACCACTAGCAACGAAATAAGACACCAGTAAAACGACAAGAATACTAGCGACGCACAAAAGCACTAGTAAACGACGACTCCAGTGACGAAAAGAGGCAGTAAAGTTTTGACAGCACAAAAAAAAATTAAAAGATATAAACAAAAATTTAAAGGGTTGTATATATATATGATCTGTGTAACTGGGGAGGGGATTTGCCCGATCTTAATCGGAAGGTGATCGAAGGCCGGGTTATCACATGACCCGGAAAATCTCACCTACGCCCTGGATCTGTCTGCATCAGGTGGAGCATAAAACCCGTCCATTATTTTTTGTCTCTGTATTCTTAAATTGTATGCTATGATCACTAGCTAAAATAGCTGTTCTATCTGTCCATATTGAGTTGTATGGCCATTGTTTTTTGATGAAGCATTTTTTTTTTCGTTGGTTAAATTTGTCTCTTGCAACATTATGATATCTAATTTGTACAATTTTAATAGTATAAAAGTTCTTTGTTGTTTACCAATATCGTTTAGTTCTTTTACATTTAAAGTGGCTATTTTAATTTCTGACTTCCCTGTCATATTACATAAAAGGTTTTTGTGATCATCTCAGTGATAGTTTCGGCTACTCCTACCTCTCTGGGCATTATAGGGTGCATTCCGAATATGATTTGATCCACCAGTAGCATTTCTTTTTTTCTTTTTCGAAAAATTCTTTTTGTGGATCACCAGTGTGAACTTTCTTAATTTTGTTTTCTCATAGTTAGCAATATCACTAATTTCTGGTATTTGTACTCCTCCTGTGGTTACTTCTGTCGGTTGGGTGGGAATATTAACCTCAGATCAGTAACCTAAAACGGCCTTGTGTTTTATTTCTAATTGTTCTCTGTTGATCTCTACTTTATCTGGAATGGTATCTATTACTGTATTAGTCTGTTCTTTCAAGTTTGAGTCAAGAGGCTTAATTACCAATCCAAATAAGATCGGCACTATAGCTATATTATTACCATATTTGGAATTGGGGATAAACAAATATATAAACAATATATTAGTAAATCTGTTTTAGACCTAATAAAAAGTTTTTTTTTGTACTAAGTCAATATTATTTTTTAATATAAGTAAAGTTGTAGAGCAGGTTCTTGTGCATCTACTAGTAAAATTTCATTAAAATCGGACTAGTAGATAAGAAGATATGAGTAAAAACGTCTTTAAAATTCTTTAAATTATATAAAAATTTTATATATACAGGCCTGATCCAGATTTTGTACTACATTGTTTATATAATTGTTTTGCCTTAATTCTAAATATAGAAATATTGCCGATCTTATCTGGATTGGCAATTAACTGCTTCTTGCACTTTTGTATCTAGATTGTTTACGAGGTTTCCCTCTATTTTCTTTTTGGAGTCCAGAGTTATGTTCTCTTCCCATATTGTTTTATCCATCTCCATTTCATAAGCATCTGCATTTGGGCATTCTTCTGCATCCCTTGTTCTATATATCCTTAACTGTTGTCTCCGTTCTACTGATTCTTGAAACTCATGACAATCTTTCTTAATATGCCTTCTCTTTCACAAAAATAATATACCTTTGTAGCTGATTGCTATTCTGTAGATACTTTATTGTCCATTACGTGTGTGAACCTGAGAATATTATTTTCCAGATCCAGATCGTCAGTGGTTTCAAACACAATAATCCATTGTTCAGAGATGTATGGGGTTCTATCAATTATTAATAGTCTAATTAAAGCGATTTTACCACATCCTCGAAAGTTCCAAATAGGGCGTCTGAGATCTCCATTTTATTTTCTAAGAGTACATTCCTACATTTCACCGGTAGAAAGGACCTACGACCGTTAGTAAGGATATATCCAAAATATGTTTTATGATTTATAACTATTCTATTACTGGCATAGTGTTTGAGTTTTTCTGCACTCATGAATGTGATTTCTATGTATATATGTGTACCCTTGGTAAAGTGCTGTTTTACCGCACTAACGTCGTATTTGACCTGGTTAAATATCGGGGTCATTATTTCATTAAAGGAACTCTGCAGGCCCTATATATCGATAATTAATACATTGGAGTTATTTGTTCTGATATTTTTCCTTGTAGAAAAGATGAAGTATGTCGACTAGTAATGGTACCCGGGTAGGGCATCATCCAGGTTATCCGCAGATAGTCGGATATCCGGATTGTGAACTCAGCTATTCGGATAAACATACCCGAATAATACCAGATAAAATACCCAAATACCGTATTAAAAAATTGTGAAAACTTGTGAAAACCTATAAAACATTTAAAAATTTGCAAAAAGTATGATTATGTGAATATAATAATTATTAATTGATATCATATTCGATAGATATTGATTAACCGGATATATATCGATTACTATCACTATCGATAGTAATCGAAAGGGGTATTAACCGGATAAAAATTAATTACTATCACTATCGATAGTAATCGACAAGGATGATGAGTATCGATATATATCTTACTAGTTAGTAATCGATATATATCTATATATAAAATTTGCTGATGTATGCATTTAAAATACTAAAGAATAGTTTGTTTGATATAAAAAATGGATTTTGGTGTGTTAAAAATTTAAGAACTATATTTATATGTTGTATTCTAAATTTTTAATAATTTATTATTAATTATTTATTAAAAGCACGGAATATTTACTCTACTATTAATGAAAGCAAAGATCCCAATGAAAGTTTTGAAATAACTGCTACTCATAAAAGCCCTGAAATAATCACAGTTTCTGAGAGCCTCAAAATACTTACTACTAATGAAAGCCCTAATAATAAAAACCTCGAAATAACTACTGCTAATGAAGCTCCTGAAATAATTGCTGCTAATAAAAGCCCAGAAATAACTGCTACTGATGAAACCCCCCAAATACCTATTGCTAATAAAAAACGTAAAAGAAGCAAGTCAGAATCGTGGGTCTTTAAAGAAGGCCACTTTGTACATCATGATTCCCAAAAGCATAATAATATATTTTATAATATATTTGTAATTTTTGTAAACCAGTTAATATTTATATTATGTAATTTATTAGCAAATTATGCTCAATGTGTACATTGCAAGAGCATTTTGAAATATGATAATGATATGGGTACCAGCTCTTTAATCCGTCACATGAAAAATACAAAATGTAAAAAGCACATGAATGATAAAAATCAACAAACATTGCAGTTATCTGCATCAGGTCTTACAACCTACAAGTTTTCACAAGAAAAAAGTCAACAGGATATGTCTGAAATGATTATTAGGCATGCATATTCTTTCCGAATAGCAGAGCATGAAGGATTTCTAAAGTTTTGCTATAATTTACAACCAAAATATAAAATAGTGAGTGAAAAAACAGTACACGATGATTGTTTGAATATTTTTAAAAAACTTAAAGTAAAGGCTCAAACAATGATACAAGAAACCCCTAGACGCTTAAGCTATACAACTGACTTATGGACCTCAAACCAAACACTTGGATATATGGTTGTTACCTGCCATTTTATTGATTGAGATTAGAAGCTCCAAAAATTAGTAATATCGTTCAAATTAGTTCCTACACCACATACCGGAATTGCAATTAGTGAAACACACCTAAAATGTTTTGATGAATGGAATATTTTATCAAAAACTTTGGCAATTACCATGGACAATGCGACTAGTAACGACACTGCAATTACTAATTTAAGACATATACTTGAGGATCAAAATATGCTTGTTGCCGAAGGAAGTTTGCTACATCAACGTTGTTGTGCTCATATATTAAATCTTATTGTTAATGACGGTCTTAAGATGGTTAAAAGTATCATTAGCAAAATCAGAGAATGTGCAAAATGGATCCATAGTTCACAATCCCGGTTGCAAAAATTTGAGGATGCAGTTATTGGGTGTTGTCTCGAGCTTGTATCAAGTCAAAGACCAACTCTTGATGTACCGACCCGATGGAACTCTGTTTATTTAATGCTAGTATCCACAATTTCATATAAAAGAGTATTCGAGCGCCTTGCATTACGGGATATTAATTTTGAAGAAATCATGCCTTCTGATAGAGATTGGACAAAAGCTAAGAATATTTGCGATTTTTTAAAACCGTTTTATAAAGGTAATAACAAATTTTTACCATATTTGTGTAAAACAACGCAAATTTAAAATTTATATTTAACTAGTTTTTTTTTATTTGAACATATATAGTTACAAATATTATATCCGGAAGCACATATTTGACAGCAAATATATTTCTTCCTTATCTTGTAAAAATTAAGATACACATTGAGCAAAATGCTGCTAACATCGACCCTTTAATTTGTCAGATGATTATACCAATGCAGTCCAAGTTTGACAAGTACTAGGCGGATATGGGTGATTTGTACTGCATTGCGTCGATTTTGGACCCACATTATAAAATGACATTGTTAACTCATATCTTTAAGAACAAAATGCACCTTTCTTGGACTAAGGCCGAAGAAAAGTTAAATTTTATTAAAAGAAGGTGGGTTAGCTCAGTATAGTGTTTTTAAGATTCCCAAATTATTTTGAAAGAGGCTTTGAAATGAGGAGGAACCTCGTCAAAAAGTATTTCTGAAGCGTAAATATTGCCAATTCCGATTAGGACCCCGGACATCTCTCATATAGGTCATAACTGGATTTTGGTCCTAATTTGCTGAAAATGTCAAAATCTATTTATTTAAATAACTTTTGATCTAGTGATCAGAATTGAATAAACTTTTTTTTGTTAAATGCGCCTCACTGGGAGCTTCATTTTAAAAAAAGTTCATTCAAATTGGACTACTGGATGCCAAGATAATTGCCAAAAACTGATTTTTTGCTTTTCAAATTTCGGGGGGTTTGCTAAAATGCGTAACGTATGACCTTTGTACTACATGTCCAGGGACCTATTCTATTATAAGAATGCCAATAGCGTCCCAAGACAATTATGCCGAAAAATGGAAAAAAACTATGGGTCAGAAATAGGTGATACTTAATTTGTGCATTTATTTTTTTTGCTTTGACAATCCTGCTTTTATTAACTAGAAAGACTGCATATCTTTGTATACAAAATTTCAGTTTATAGCTACTACCGAAAACCTTCCTTTCTCTAATAAAAACTTACTCGCGCTATATAATGTCCGCTAAGTACGATCTGCCACAACAACAATTTCCTCAAACAGGGGCATGTAACTCTCTGCACGTGCTCTCTCGTAATCACTGAGTGGCTGCTGTTAGCCTTGTCAAGATTGCCGATTTCTTTAAATCCTCCTCACCTAGCTTTAATGATGGAATGATTTCAATCCAGAAACAAAACGAAAAAAGGTACAAGCAAGAAATTTAAAAGGAAAATAAAAAAAAGAGGGAAACTACAAAACCTAAGCGAAATACCAAATATAACAAAAAAAGAAAAAAAAGAAGAAAGATGAGAAAGACAAAGAAAACAAACTAATCTATAGCAAACACATAAAAAAAAAATATGTGAACATAAAAATTATATAATACTGTATAGAACCTCTACCAAAGTATTATATGTAAACTATATAGCAGAGAAATATACACTAACAAACTACGCCTAATTTTATAAAAGAAAAGAAATTTCTACGAATATTCCAGAATAATCTCTGACACACCATTCACTGTTTATATTATAGCAAAATGCGCACTCGTGACGTCGACTCCAATTAGGTAGGCGCAATCCTGATTTGGAAGGAGTAAACACTGCTGATCTTCTGGAGGCGGTAAGCTGGATTTCCCACTTTTTGGCGAAATTTCGAAAAAACCAAAGGAGAGTACCGAAAGTACCAACTTGTAAAGGGCTGAAAGAGTATATGCTATACAAAATATTATATTCAACCAAAAGTATGCTTCTGCTAATGTTTGCACTCCTTTTGACAAAAACTTTAGAGTTTTCGGCTCTACTACGTCTTCTATAGTACCAGAGTCTTCTACCGGGGAGTCAAACCCAAAAGGAAAATTCTTTTTCAGCTCTATTTCAATTATCTCAACATTTGATCTGGAACTCTGGTTCCCAGTTGCTCCAAAGTAAAGTTTTGTTGTGTATAAGTATAATAATTGTATAGTTGTCATAGGTCGGTAGTTGTAAAAAAGTTGGTACAAGGGATCGTCGGAAAGAGTTGCCTAATTTGTGCATTTAATAATTTATTTGAATCAATTCTTTTTTAATAATTTCTAATCTTTGTAGTCCCGTCTAGAGGTGCAAATATATTTACATAATAAGGTCGTAACTAGGTCATAACTCAATTATCTCAATATAAAAATATTTTTATGTAAATTATTATCTAGTTACAATCTATTACATAAATATGTCTGCACCTTTAATCCCTTTACCGTACTATATATTGCTAATTTATAACTCTTTATGTTTTTTATAGAGCTACAATGATTTATAGATCAACGTATATTCAAAATACTATTGCGCCTAATAATAATAATAATTCTAATTATAATACACAAGATAATGAATTAATGCAAGATTTTGATCGTTATCTTGTAGCAAATCAGATCAGCATAATTAATGAAATGGATGAGTTTGAAAAATATCTTACTGATCAACTTTTCCCTGTTCCAGTACTGAACTGTGTGACGTTCTAGTTTGGTGAAAGGAAAATGAGTCAAGATATCCTTCTGTATTACCGATAGCAAGAGATATTCTTGCTATCACTGTAACCTCTGTAGCTTCCAAATCGGTAAGTAAATAAATATTGTTAAGGATGTACTAAAATCGGATGATGCTGAAATTTTAACTTATTTTTTAATTTATAATAAAAAATATAGGCGGATTTTAGTAGGATTTATTTTTTTTAAATTGAGACCCAAATTTCAGTATCATCTCAAACAAACATTATATAACTACAGTAAAGTTAATATGTTGTTTATTCAGATATTCAGTGCGGCAGGAAGAATTATCAACAATTACCAATCGAAACTTATACCTGAAACAATTGAGGCATTGATTTGTGGACAAGATTGGCTAAAAGATGCAGTGGAACGAGACTGGACACACTAAAATGGTATATATTAAAACTTCTCTTTTAAAAAAAATTTTTATGTAAATTTTAACTTTCAAGATTTTTGTACTCGGGAGTATATAGATTATTGGATATTAGTAAATTATATTTATCTATACAGGCAGTCACTTTAGAAGATGCATATTGCAAAGCATATCTGGAAATTTGTTTACTAATATTATTCGTTTATAAACAGAAAATTTGAGAACCCGTGATCTTATTATATTCATAACGAAACCAAATCAAAAACTTGTAGTCCAATTTTGAATGATATTGGATAACTGGCGAAGAATTTGTGCAAGAAAATTTCTTATTCTATAATGTTATCGACTTAGCATTGTATAGATTTTTTTTGTTTTTAGAGCTTAAAGATTACATTTACTAATATATAAGCATTTATAAGTTTTTGCATGTTAAATATTCAGATGATTGTTTTTTATAATTCCTGGATTGATGTCTATAAAAACATATTCGCATTATTATATATTTATACAACATAAAAACAAATGCTTGAATTTAACCGAGTAAGTATTTAATTTATAATTGAAGCATGTATTTTGAATTTATATAAATGTTAATCGTTTATATTTATTTTAGAAAAAAAAAAGAATACGAAATATAAAAAATTTAAGTTTGCCATTTTTTGTTGATATTTAGCTAAATTCATATTAGGACTAGCATTTCTACGATTTACAAGGTATAATTTTATATTTAAATTCATTATATGATATTATGCACGATTTATTTTAGTAATTAATATCTTTATTTAAGGAATGCCTGGGTAATATATAACAAAAAATACTTGTTACAGAAGTATAGGGCATCTTTGTCACAATGAACCAAAAGGTTCGCACAGTTTTCAGCAAGTGGTGGCGAAAATAATACTATGCCAGCTATCTTATAACAATGCAATTGGTTTCTCAAGTAAAAATATATTTAGTTGATATTACTGTATTTTTGAAACCTTTTGTACATGTTTATCTATTCTTTTCTAGTTTTGAGAATGACAAACAGCTATTCCAACAAATTTAATACAAAATAAATTCGATTATTACAATTCTTATTAATAAAAAATAAATGTATCAATAATGTATTCTATCAAGAATGTGATTTTGATTTTGCAATTTCCCTAATCTAGCATATATTTAATAATGTATAAAATAAAAAAATTATTGTGATATTTAATATTTTTAATTATTTTTATTATTTTATTTATATTGGTGGTTATGTTTGGGGCGGGCCTGGGCCGGGTTTAATTTTATTACCAAACCCAGCCCGGCCCACTATTCTGGGCTTTTGTTTTCCTGGGCCGGGCCTGGGCTCAAATTATTTTCTGGGTTTGGGTTTTTTTTGAACAAGCCCGACCCGGCCCGGCCCATTCCGTACCTAATTATAAAATTAGGGTTAGGGTTGGCCCGCATTATAAAATTAGTGTTAGGGTTGGCCTGCATTATAAAATTAGGTTAGCAGGCTTACTAGATTACCAAAACGAGATTTGTGTAACATTACACGATATTAATGCCGCGAAATAACTATTAATCTACAAAAAAATGTGAGTTTTAATTGGTGCAACATATGTTACTATGGTGCAAATAGAAAAGGTTGATTGATGATCCACTGCTACACGAAATCCATGATGCAAATAGCAAAAACTATGGTGTAAATAGCAGTACCCTTAAATAATTAAAACTGAAGAACTTTTATATGTAGACAAAATAACTTTTAGTTTTCGTGTATCTATATTTTCGCACTGGCCCATACATACTATACATCTGGCATTGATTTTTTGTCATTGATGAAATTATTTGTATAGATATTTAATATATACAAAGAATTTTTCTAACCAAATTTATTACTATTGTATATATATAATTAAAAATTGATTATTATAACAATGAAATATTTATTATATAATTAAAAAAATTATGAAATTTATAATAAATTAAAATTTATAATTTATAATATAAAAATAAATATAATAAATAATATTTAATTTTTTTAAAAAAATTTTTATTTTTTTTATATACATATTTACAAATTTTTAAATACATTTACAAGCTTTTTTAAAAATGTCTCAACAAAATATTCAACAAAATTGTTCACTTTGTTCAAAAAATATAATTCATTTTAGAAATATTACTGACAATCTTAAAATTAAAATTGATAATTGTTCTGATAGATCTTAAAGTTGGATTTGATGAATTATGTTTTGAGTGTTATATGAAAATTGTAGATTCTCATTAATGTCAAATATCTACAATAGATAGAAATAATGAATTAGACAATTCAAATTTAATGGAAATTAATGATTTAAATAAATCTAATAGATTTAATACTTCAGCAAATTTAATGAATATTAATAATTTAATTGAAATCAATGACTCTACTACTTCAGATTTAATGGAGATTAGTAATTTAATTGAAATTAATGAATCTGAAATTAAAAATTCAGTAAATTTTATAGAATTAATTGAAGCTCAAAAAGAATATTTAATTGAAAATAATTTAAATGAAATTAATCAGCAATTTGTAGATATCAAAGCTCAAAAAGAATATTTAATTAAAAATAATTTAAATGAAATTAATCAACAATTTGTAGATATCAAAGTTGATATAACCAATAATATGGTTTCGATTGATTTAGAAAATTTTAATCAATTAATTGATAATTCGTTTCCGAATGAGGATATCATGTATAACCATATATAGTAAATTGCAACGCAAATTACTTATAAGTTTTGCTATGGTTGCAAATGCCATTTCATGACTAAGTGAAGTCTTTTTGCTATTAAGTAAATGTACTTTTAGCTCCTAAGTAAAGACATAGAGAATAATTTTCTGATACTAATGGTATAATATTATTAAAATCGGTTCAGTAGATGCCGAGATATAAGTAAAAAATGATTTGCCGACTATATGTGTTTACATGAAATAGCATTTGTGGCTTAGCAATTTCCTATGTAAATCTTATAGTCATGTGTGTCGCAATTTACTATATACGGTTACCTCATTCATAGGCGGATTATCAATTAATTAAATTAATTGTTTAAAAAGATTTAAAAATAGAATCTTTAATTGATCAAAATAATAATTTAATAGCAACTATTTTAAATAGTTCAGGTAATTACTATATTATATTTAATTGTTTTGATTTTTAATTTTAATTATTTTAATAATAATTTATTTAAAAATAAAATCTTTAATTATTCAAAATAATAATTTAATAGCAACTACTTTAAATAATTTAGGTAATTACTATTATATTTAATTGGTTTAATTTTTAATTTTAATTATTTTAATAATAATTTATTTTTTAAAGCTCAAAATTATTCATTTTCTCAGCAAATGGAATTATTAATAACTGTATTATTAAAATATCAAAAAGAAAATAATGAATATTTATTAGATCCTGAACAATTTCAGCAAATGATTGAATTAAATGAGCCAAAATTAAGGGGATTTTTTGATGAAATAATTAATGCACTAATTCCAACAAAAAGACTTGATAAAAATAAAAAAAAAGCAAAAAAACAAGTAGTTGGATATTGTTATCTCTTAGTTGGAATAAGAAATAAATTTGTTAAAAATTTTAAATTAGATCTTGGTCTTTATTTACAATCATCAGGAATGTCTAATTCTGGAATTAATACATTATCAAATGCTGGTCTTAGTGTTCATACAAAAACGATTCAAAAATATAAAAAAAATATTGCAAAAACCCATCCAATACGAATAAATGAATATTTTAATTTAAATGTAAGTTATATATTTAAATTTATTAATTTTAAATTTTTAATTTTTAATTAAATATTAAATTATTATTTAGGCAAATACTTTTTATTGTTTTAATATTGATGATTTTCATGATATTCATGGAATTCGTAAACCCAATACAACAACACTTAGTTCTGTAAATCATATGGCAACATGTGTAGCAAAACCAGTTATTAATTTTTTTTTTTCACCTTTGGCGGTCCCGCCATTTACTTTTATTAGTTTTTCAGTATAACGAAACAAGTTCATATACATATAGATCTAATTACAAGAATGGCACCACTCGGCTATCTATACAGACGCCCAAGAGTAACCTGCCGCACTAGTAGGTAAAACTACTAGCCGCTCTGTTGAACCACCGAGACTACAAAAAGTGCACTCCCAAAAAAAATTAAAAAATTGGAAGTAAACTTCAATAGGGGTGAGAAAATGAAACTATAGTTAAAAAGGAAATATAAAATGGAGGTATAGGAATAAACGACTAACTAAAAAAACCAAAAAAAACCCAACAAGAAGAAAAGGAAAAAAAATAAAAAATAGAACCTTCTATTGAAGAAGTAAGTGTGGTCAGAGAAATAGTGATAAAAATTATATAATACTGCACAGAGAAACGCTCCGCCTAAGTATTATATGTACATTGTAAGAAAAAACTACGCCTAAAAGAATATTCTAGAAAGAAATTTCAATTCGGAATTTTCTCTACTGTATCTCACGTGTCATTCATTGTTTATTCCACAAGCACCGGAACTCACTCGTGACTTGGTTCCAATTAGGTAGGCGCATTTCCAAAATGGATGATGTAAACAATGTCGATCTTTTGTAGGGGGTAAGCCAGAATGCCCACTTTGTTGAAATTTCGCAAAGCCAAAGAGGCGGCAAAAAAGAGACCCAACTTGCAAAGAGCTAGGAGTATATGCTTTGCTGAATAGTACAGTCGACCAAAAGAATGTTTCTACTATTGTTTCCACACCTTCTGACAAAAAACCACAGAGTTGTTGCTCTACTACTTGTTCTATAGTAACAAAGTCTTCTACCCGGAGAGTCAAACCCATAAGGAGAAAGTTCTTTTTTATCTCTATTTCAGTTCTTCTCACATACAATCTGAAACCCTGTATCCAAGACGCTTCTAGTTAGAGTTTTTGTTATGTTCAAATATACAAACAACAAAGTTTTCATAGGTCGGCGTTAATGAAAATGTTGGGACTGATGATCGTCGAAAAGAGTTGACATATTTATATATACCAAAACCAGTTATTAATACATCTCTAGCTTTGGCAATTATAAATAATAATTTATTTTTTAATCCAAAAAATGTTGAAGAATTGCTTATTATACAATATTTATATTCTGAAATTAAAGGTACTTTCGATCTAAGCTAAAATTTAATTGGATAAATGATCAAATTCAATTTAAAAATCAAAATCAAATTGAATTACTCACAATACATATATATGATGATGCTATAAGTGAATGTAAAAAAGAAAGGTCAATGAAACAGCTTAAAATAATTAGTGTTCAAAAACAAAATTTACATTCAACAAAAGATTATTTAGATGCATTAAAAATGATTACTTCAATAGAATCATTATAACAATATCTTCAGAATAATGTTATACCAATAATTGCAGATTGGCCAGGACAATATTTTTTTTTTTCCAAGTCAAAGTGCCCACCTCGGGGGAGAGCTTTTTTATTCAAGATAATCAGATCCCAGACACCCTACATAGAGGGACATCCGACATTTGTACATTGACGAGAGTACAACTAGCCTCACCTGCAACTTTTGGTTGCCTATTTAAGTAGCCACCCGAAGGTTCTACACTAGCTGTCATACCTGCAACCCACATACTGGCATTGCCTATTTAAACCCTCTGATCTTTGCCTCCTGTCAGCCCGTCTTGTATCACCAGAACACTGTTCCGGATGCTAAGCAGTCCCTCTTAGGACTAGTTTATCCTAGTGGGAAACTTGGTAGAGCGGTCCCTGTCCCACACAGGTATCACCTACACTTTGATAGCGCACGCATTTGCTGAAACCAACACTTGCAGTTAGGGGTGGTTACCTAACCGCTATCACTACCTACTTCTGCCCTTGTAGAGTTCACCTGACCCCAGTACCGTCCTATTCTTCTTTCGATTTCTTTCCTCCAGAAGCTTTCTTTCACCCGGTTGCCTTTCTACTTCCAATCCAAGGACCCGGAAGGGTTGGTCTGCTCTGGTGAACCCAGAAGCTCCCTTCTCCTGGTACATGATTCTGAAACACATGTCCTTTTCCTCCGGTGCGACCCCGGCGGTCCGGTTGGTAGGGCCCGCCATAAGCCCTTTTGTCGTAAGTCCACTTCCGGTCAGTCCACTACCAGTCAGTCCCCGTCCGATTCCTATTAGGTACCGTCGAAAGTCCAATTATCTCTCTACTCGGGACTTGCCAAGTATGGTTTTTCTTTGTCCTACGGTTCTGTACGTAATACAGTGCCTGCGCTCCCTAGGATCTACATGCCCCAGTTCTGTGCATAACACAGCGCCAAAGCCCCCAATACGAGTTGATATAATCTAGAAAACAGATTTGTAAATCTGAGCTAAGAATCTGGGTTACCGTAACACAGGTAAATTCTTCGAAATCGTTTCCAGTAGAATTCGAACTCTGTACCTTTGCTACAACTACTTGGGGGGTGACAACTATCCAACTACACTATGTCGCCACATCCCTAGGACAATATTTTATTAGAAAAATTTTAATATATTATTATAAAGATATTGACACATCTGAATATAACTCTATTTTAGTTTCTAAAAATTTTAAAAATTTTATTCCAATTATTGGTCCTCTTCATATTTCATTAAATTTTCGTGAACAAGTAATTCTTGTTCATTATTTATTTTTTGAAAAATTTTTTCACTATTTATTTGGTGATAAAAAAAAATTTGCAAAAAAGAACAAGTCTTGGAGAATTAAGTTATTACTTGAATTAATACCATAATGGTTGGAAAAAAATATCACAAAAAATTTTATTAAAATTTGGAATTAATTGTAAAGATATAGAATATAGAATGATAATAGATCTTTTGAATAATTTAGTATCTGCAACTTTGGATATTTATACAATTCTTTTTAAATTTGAACATTTTAAACAATATTTTGATACTTTATTTCGATTATGGACTTTTGCATTAAGATAGAAAAAAAAATTATAATAAAGCACTATTAGCTTTTATATCAGATTATCTTTATTGGCAACAAATTAATTATATATTAGCAGATATTATACCAGAATCATTAGTTAATTTTAATGATTATTTTGTAGAAAATTTCCAAGTCGATTACGAGCAAATATTAATAATAGCTATATAGCAAATAATATTATTGAACAATTTTATGTATTAGATATACATAATAATCAACTATTTAATACTTTTCGTACTGAAAAAGTATATTCATATAAGCCAAAACAATTAGATTATTTGAAAAAAAAGTAGCTTATTTTTATTAGAACTTTTTCAAAAAATTTTTCAAAATATTGGAAAAAGTCAAATAATTACGAGTAAAAACAAAAAAAAAGAAAATAAATTTTTTATACCAATATTAAATGAAACTCTTGTGCTTAGGGGCGTTAGTGTTATGATCTGGGTCAGGTAACCCGTACGAGTCACCTGACCTGACGGGTCACAAGTCAGAAATTGTTCTAACCCAGGTCAAACGGGTCAAGATTATAAATAGTAAAAAAATGCTTTAAACCCCTTTTTTTCCGAATTTATAAGAAATTAAAAAAAAATTTTTTTTATTTGATCACTTTAATTTTTATTTTAATACTTATCAACTTTTCGAAGTGCGTTATACATATAATGCATCAGCAAAAAAAGGTATTGTAATTTAATAAATAGAGCGCATTTTTTTATTCAAGTACCTAAAGCAAAATACAACATATTTTTATTCGGATATCGGTGCTTTATCAGCTGGAAATATTATTTCTATATTTAAAGATAGGTATTTTTAATCTTTAAATTTGTGCATCATAAAGAATTATTTTTAATGACTTATTAAAATTTTCAGATGATTCCTTATATCTGCCCCTATTAGTAAGTTCCTCCTTTAATTTTTAATGCATTGTTGGTTTAAATTTTAACGATATATTTTTATTATATTGTTTTTTTTATTTTGTACACTGTTTCCTGACAAGTGCTTTACATTTGCTCAGTACTTGTCCACTATCTGACTTAACTCCATAACCATCTGCCTAATTTAATAAAGGTCTGTTGGTTACTAAATTCATTTTTTTAAATCATTTCGATACAGTATAAAATTAAAATCTTTATTTTATTACCTTAGCTAAAAACATGCGACATGGCCAAAGCTTGAGAGCCGCTTTAAGTAGCAAAACCGATTCAACAAATTGGGAATTAAAATTTATTCTTTTTTCAGTGATAGTGAGACCCGCTGATGAAAAAAGGCGTTTAGATAGTACCGATGTAGCCGGGATAGAAAGGTACTTGCGCGCGAGTTTTGCAAATATAGAATAGTCAGCTTTTTTTGAAGCCCACCATTGAAGTATGTCTGTTTCACCTGGAACTCTTGGTAATAATAAATATGAGTTAAATTCACGGTTAGCAATATTATTGTCAGTTTGACTTGAATCTTGAGCCACAGGACTAGAAAAAATATCTTCACTATTCATGTCACTAGGTGCCGTATCTGATAAATTATTTGATTCATAATAATTAGTAGCTAATTCAAGATACTCTATACGTGCTTCTGAAATAGTATTATGTCTCTCATCTTCTGTAAATATTTGCATGTCTTTAGTCCGTGGATCAAAAAATGCTACAAGTCGAATTGGTTTTGTTGGTTCTGCAAATCGTTCCTGAATTGACTTACTGAGAAGATTTTTAAATTTTCGAATATCACTATTATTTGTTATTGCGCAATCGAGTTTTCTTTTAATGAAATTAATTGCAAACCATGCTTGAGAAAGTGTTGGATACTGTGAACCTGATAATTTTTTTGAAATAACCTCATAAGGATACAATAACTTTACTAACTCGGTTATTTTTTCCCATTCATACAATGATAGCTCTTTTTCTTCATAACTTCTTAGTGAGCTATTATCATTAATTTCAACTAAAAATGACTTATACTTATACATTGCTGGTTTAAGAATTGTTAATTGTTTTAAAAGATAAAATGTTGAATTCCATCTCGTAGAAACATCATGAACTACAAAAAGAAAATTGTTCCAGTCTTTCATCTCCATTTGAGCTTCCAAAAGAAATTGCTTTTGCTTCGGACTTTCGCTAAAATGCGATACAATATCTTTACATTTTTTTATTAGATTAGTAATTTCAGAACACCTTTTAACGCATCATTAATCGCGAGCTGTAAAGTATGACTGAAACAATGGATTTTAAAAATGCTATATTTTCGCTCTAATTTTTCTAAACAAGATTTAATATTTGACCCGTTATCAATTGTACCACTAACCGTTATACGTTTAAGCTGAAAACTATCTAAAATTTCAGTAATTTTATTTAAAGATATTCGGAGGTATGAGGATATGGGAGATACGAAATGTTACCGATCATTTCTTTTATTTCAAAATTATTGTTAATTCAGTGAAGAGTAAATCCGATATACGAATCGCCATTATTTGACGTCCACATATCGGTAGTAAACGAAATATAACTAATTTCAGAACTATCATGTGCATATTCACAAAGGTTTTGCAAAACCTTATCCTCAGAATTTATAAGAATTTCCTTCAAACGATCATTACCGAGTATATTAGCTTGTGCATCGAGTCCTTCGATTATTCTTTTAAATGCTTGTGATTGAATAATCGGAACTGGCTGAAGATCTTCGACAATGAAAGCAACTATATTATTATCAAGTTTTTATATTAATTATTCCTGCTGCTTGTTTTTGATATTCTTTTAATTTGTTCCACAATGTTTTATTCTGGAATAAAATAAAATTGTTAATTTTTTATTAAAAATATGATAATAACTGAAGAATGATAAAGTAGTGAATTACCGTTATTTTATAATAGTAAGTAATTTCGGTTGAAAGTAATGGTTGTAATATTGTGAGTGCTAAAGCACTACAAGTAATTTAACGAGTATTTATCAGTAAAATTTGGGCATGAAACTTTATGCATACAGTAAAAAAAAAAGTCTCCTAATCCAGATATGATATATTTGCCGTTACCATTGTTCTTTTATAAACATTCCACAAAAACGATAACAATGATTATAAGATTATCAGCCAGAGCTGATTTCAAATAATGCGTCAATACTTTACACTTATCCAATTCTCCCCAATTCACATGGCTTTAACTATTTCGTGAATATACTTAAACAAATATAATCAAAATTAAAAAAAATTTTTTTGCGATTTAAATAAAATAATAAATTGTTACACCGACTTTATCAATCTAGGGACAATGGTAAATATACAGCATTCATTGTATAAAATTCGATTGTCTTACTAATTTATTAAAAACTTTAAGAAATTCCATAATTGTCTATATGATTCGTTGACCCGGGTCATGACCCGGGTTAAACATCTGACCCGTCGGGTCACTATTATCTGACCCGGGTCAAAACACTAAGGGGCGTGCCATTTATCACGTAATTTATTTTAATTAAAAGCCTTACCTATCCATGTATGGTGTGATCATATGTTAAAATCGGAAGAAAATCAGACCGAATCGGACCGAATCGGACTGACTAAAATTTTGGATAAAAATAAATTGGAATTCTGGTTGGCAGAGCCAATTAATTTATTCAAGATTTTAAAAATTTTTTATAACACATTCGTTAAATCAAATATCTGGCACTAATAGCTAATATTGTTTAATGCTGGCCCCAAAACCCAGCCCTGTAAAAAATAAATTTTTGCACAACCTATATAAATTCATACAAAGAAATTTTCAAATTTCTAGATATCGAATTCTATACATGATATAGTAAACAAAGTTCACGATCAAAGATTGTCCTGTAATTTGTTCAAACTAATAATATCACTAAATATATTTAGCAATTCACCTATCTCAACGATCGTGTACATTAACTTGAATTTTATTTATTTTATTTCCTTGGATTGTGTTTGCAATGAAACCAATCCTCTTTTGCTAACTGAGAAACTAACCACGAAAGGAACTTAATAAAATTTAATAATAAATTAAAATTAAAATACAAATCTATATAATTTAAAAATTTAACTTTATAAATGCTAATCCGGTATAATGCCATCCGAAATCGTAAAAATTCTAGATCGTGAATGCAACGAATTCAAAAAGGTATGAATGGTCAACAATGTGATCAAAAACAGTACTGTTGATCTGGTAACAGTAAATGCATATAAGTATATATGTATATACATATACAGCATATGCACGCCGGGTATCTATAACTCAATAGTACGTTATGATCAACTTTTTTTTGGCTATCCGTTAGATAATGCGATCTGTTATCAATTTTTGGCCCAAATTAAGGCCGAAAATAGATAACAGATCGCATCTCTACACTCCGTTTGAATATTATCAGAAATCAGCAGAGATGGGTCATGCTGGTGGAATAAATGCTATTAGAGAATGTTATCGTTATGGGAAAGGTATTGAAAAGAATGAACATAAAGCTAACAAAAGTCAAAAAAAAAGATAATTCTACTTATCAAGAAATGTAGTAGAAATATCAGTTTTATGTGATGTGATATGTGAAGCATAATTTGACCAAAAATCGCATAATTATAATTGGCACCTGTAGATTGGTCGAATTTTAAATTATTCGATTGTCTTTTTTTTTTTATTATCGAATATTATCTCTTTTTAAAAGAGATATATGGATACATCAGTGCAATAGATGTATAATTTAAACTAGCGGCTTGTAGCATCAGCTAGTAGGTTCTCACCCGCATAAAGCTAGCTACTAACCAGATTCAAAAGAAGCCAGAAATTTGCCTAGGGTGTTATTTCACAAATCTTCCGCTCTTTATTTGCCATTGTCCCTAGCAATTATAGTTATGTTAGTAGTTGTGTTATAATATCCTAAACTAGAAATTCATTAAATTAATTACTTATCTTAATAAATTCTTCAGAATTACTAATACTAATGCGCCGATTTTTGATCTATTGTTTAAAAAAAAAATTTGAAAATTCTTTTTATAAAAAAAAAGATGAATTTCGCCAAGTATTCGGCATCGATGGTTAATTTTGAAAAGAAAAAGATCCTATGATGAGTTAAAAAATTTCCTATATAGTAAATTTACTGGTGCAGAGGCCTTAAAACTGGTTTTTTGCTACTTATTTGCAAAACAAAAATGAGGGTAGGCTGAACAGTTGTCTAATTTACGGATAGTATTCAAATTTTTGCTTCTTTTATTAGTCTGGAGTAAAAGAAAAAAGACGCCCAAGAACAGGTATATTTAATAAAGCGATTATTACATAAGAAATGGTTTACAAAACCAGTACAAACCATGTTTGGAGAAAATGGATTTTTGTCAGAACACATAATTTCGCATCGCACTGAGGCCCCTAAGTATCCTTGAACACGAATTATCTGAGTTATATAAATTAGATTTTTCTTTTCTCGTCTGAAAAAAAAGAAAGATGCAGAGTTTTTTAAGACTTCCTACACTTCTTTTATAAACCTCCATCTGATTTGTACCAAGAATTCGTCAATGCTTACGCCTATTATAAGCAGGCGACTCTTTGCAATCCTACTCCTAATAAACAAAAATTATTAAATAAAGCCCGAATAGCATGGAAGAAAATAAAAAATGAAAACGAAGCAGTTATTCATGAAAAGATCCAATCATACTTAACTACGGTTCCTAGCACAATTCGCACACAACGTAACTTTACAGTCAACACCAACTCCAACAGAGCATCTACATCCACGGTAGCTTCGTTCTCATCCATTTTATCAGTAATTTTACTACAACTTGATAATTCTGATTCTATTGCAAAAAATGCAGTAGGTCAATGAGATGCAATAGCTAAAATCAAGGAAGAAACTCAACGAATATTCGAATGTGAACAAGCAATCAAAATGATTAGTAACCAAGATATAAAAAACAAATTATCATCCAAAATTGAAGAAAACCGTGTGATTATTAAAGTAAATAAAAAAAGACTAGGAAAACTTAAGTTATACAGAAGTTCAAGCTAAACTTAGAGCAAAAAAACAAAAACAACTCGACGATAAAGGTATCGTTGAAAAGTAAGATAAACCTGGATGACTACCAGCAGCTATGTCAAATCCAAATCTTTGGGACAATATTCATGATTGTATAGAATTTGGACCCACTCATGCTAAAAGACGAAAGAAGTTTGTACAATTAAATATTTGCGTGAAGCATTAGAAGAAAGATATAATATTTATCTCTCACGCCAATGTTTGTTTACATATTTGGAACCTTGACACAGGCACATGTTTGCAGCTCGTTGTTATCACCATCCTGCAAAAGTCGGTTTGGCATCAGTAGCAAAAACCGATATGAAACAACATGTCAATGAACACTATTGCTTGGCATTCGTTAAAGCGGCTCGAGTTTTTGCGGCAGTATTTGCAAGTGATACTGTTGTTATTTTACAGGATGACAAGGCCAAAATTGGTTTAGATATTCTTGTGGTGGGCCGTACGTTTAAAACTATGCAATCGATAAATGAACCAGTTACTGTTGAAGATTATGATTTTTCTAAAGAAAGTAAAATAAAACTTATACCTTTAGTATACCTGCTTATCAACCCTAATGATTCAAATACTACGCTTCATTCTGGACAACTTGCTATCTTTATTAGGCCTGAATATTTTGTAGCCACATCTTCGTTGACACATATGGCTGATTTATTAAGCCTTGTTAACAACTAAGATTTTGCCTCGGTTTTATTGAAAGAAAATGACGTTAGACCGATCTGGGTTCTTCTTGTCGACAGGGGCCCTGATGAAAATCCAAAACATTTTAAAAATATTATTGAGTATTGTAACTTATTCCAGGCTCTAAATCTTGATTACTTAACTGTCCGCACGCATGCACCATATCAAAGTGCTTATAATCCTGTGGAAAGAAGTATGGCTTCTTTGTCAAAAAAACTTGCCGGTATTACTCTACCTATAGATGAATATGGCATACATCTGGATTCTCAAGGAAATGTTGTAGATGAAGAGTTAGCACAACGTAATTTTGAATTTTCAGGAAATAGGTTATGTGAACTTTGGAGTAGAGATGATATATATGGTAAACCCGTAATAGTACACTATGTTGATCAAATTAGTCAACCATTTGATAATAATAACGATATTGTACCCCTAATATGGGAATGGATTGAACGACATGCTCAGCTATATCGATATTCATTGGATCTAAAGAAATGTAAGAATCATCAGTATTGCCGTGAATATAGAGCTTCTGTTGCAGTACTTTTACTGAACCAAAATAATGGGTTTCTTCCTCCAATCGCCAAAGGAATGAATGGGCATTATATTGACCCAATACATGCCCTCCAATATTTTGACAAATTAAAGATTCCACAATATGATAGTTCATGCCCGTCAATTTCAAAGGAAATGTACCAGCGTTTATGTTGTAATAAGTGTGGTAAGTATTACCCTACCTTGAAGTTTATTGGAAATCACAAACATCAACAGCATCCATCCAAACGTGATCGACCTCGAAAGCAAGTTGATGAGACTGTTAACTTAAACTTTAGAGTTGCCGAAGATGTAGTTGATTGTGATTTGTTGGAAGGTGAGATTTCAAATTCACGTGAAGTACAATCTGAAAATGAATGGAAATTAAAAGATATTAGAATCTATAACTAATATTTGTTTAGTTAGTGTTGCTTTTTTAAAACATATAAAAAAATAAATACGTAAGCCTGTTGGCTAACGATCTATATAACCTTCTCCTTATATAATATATAATATATGAAACGTGTTCATGCGTCCGCAGATTTATTATAGATTCAGATTTTTGTAAAAAAATATAAAAAACTCTTGGGAAGTAGTAGCGTTATGACCGCAATATAATAACCTATGAGACAAATATCGCACTGAGTTTTTAAGTAAAGATACTGCGTAGGGCGAATAAAATATAAAAGACCCTAGTAGGATATAATAAAAGACCCGGATGTTTAATTTTTATCTAACCAATAAAATTTTGTACTATAGTGTGACCTGTAGCTCGTAATCTTGGCCCGGCGCTGCTAGTATATATTATATATATAGACGTAATTACTAGCTGACCCCATGTACCCATGGTAGAAATCAGGTGATAAATGGCACGCCCTTTAAATGTTTGCTAGCAGGTTATTATACAGCTCATTTACCAACATTAGATGCTTGTGATCATTGTTCAATTCCAATTAGATTTTTAACTGGTAAAGTATATATTTGCGAACATTCTTATCATGATGAGTATTATAAATCAGCTTGTAAACTTTGTTTAGAATATTATAAAAAAGGAGTTTATAAGCAAGATAAATCATTTACAAAAGGATTAAAAAAAGTTGAAGATGAAAATATTTTTGATCATAAAAGTACAAATAATAATGATGATGATGATAATGAATTAGATGATGAAAATAATACTGAAACAGAAGAAATATTGATAATGAACTTCAAATAGCTATTAATACTATTGATCACTATATAATAAATTAATTATAATTATTTATATTTATAATTTTTATTTAAAAATTTTTAATAAATCTATTTATATATATTATAAAATCCAATCAATTAATATGTATTATAATTATATATTTATAACTTTATTATAAAATCTAAAAAATATATATATATAAATTATTAATAATAGATAAATTTAGAATAATATTTATTATTTATAAATAAATTAAATCTATAATAATTTTAAACTATACCTGGCCCAAGTATAGCCCGTAAAAGACTATCTCATCCATGATCACATGATTCTGATAGAATGTTGTCTACCATGACAATTCTACCTATCCTGATATTTCACAGATCAGTATAGTATAGGCCAAATTTAAGATCTACACTATACTGATCAGCTATAATCAGTGTTGGAAATTCAAAAAAAATTTTATGATTTTTGTGAACATCATTTTTTATAATGTTCATATCAAAAATAAATATGTTCACATAGTAGAATTTAGACTTTATAATATAATGACTATTTGCAATTGACCAAAAGTTGATTATATCTAAAAATAAGCTACTCACAGATTTTTTGTATTCAAAATCGTCCAAAAAAGATAGTTTATTTTTGAAATATATGATAAATATAATCTTTATATTAATAAATTATGAATAAGAAATTATAAAAATTAAAATTTATATTCATACTATGTGAACATAAAATATAAAATTTTTG